>JAOTRH010027998.1:0-54886 GCA_034768845.1 Heliamphora exappendiculata | reverse complement strand
CGTTACCTATTTGCGACATCATGCGACAAACTACGATGAACTCCTTCGCGACCTGCCAATCAATTTGAGTAACGACAGCGAATGTGCAGAAATTGACTACGAAATCGAACCTGCTCCTCGCACCATACTACAGGAGCGGGTCCACGACGTATTGGCGGAACTTTATCCTGAGGTCGCGGAAATCCTTCGTGGCGCTAATTAAAGTTCTGCCCTCGCGCAGCCCAGCGCGCTCTACCTCGTGCAGCCGTGCGATCCACGCTAACGCCTGGTGCCCCGTCGGGATGCGTCGCTTTGGCCTCATAGAACTTGCGCCGCGACTCGCGACGAGCCAGCGACAACTTGTCGCCGACTTCCTACCGCGTTGTCGTCGGCGGTCAGGAAGTCGTGGTAGAAGTGCCGCGCGTTGAAATTAAGCCTGGACTCCGCTTGACATCGTACAAACGTACGACATAATGTCGTTCAATTGTACGACAATGGTGGCAACGAGGGCTTTTCCCATGGCGCGCCGCGCCCAGTTATCGAAGGCCGAATTAGAAATGGCCCGGATCGTTTGGAGCTTGGGGGGGGCGACGGTCCGCCAAGTTCACGACGCGCTACCGACCGATCGCTGCGTTGATTACAAAACCGTTCAAACTTATCTGCGCCGCCTGGAAGCGAAGGGCTATCTGGCCACTCGCCGCGAAGGGAAGAGCACTCACTATCGGCCGCGCATTCGTCCTACTCAGGTGGTGCGCGAGACGGTGGAAGATTTCGTTGCGCGGTTGTTTGACGGTGAAGCACTGCCATTGGTCGAACATCTGATCAACGATCGCAAGCTAACCTCCGACGAAATCACGCGGCTACGCGCGATGTTGAACGAGCTCGAGGAAAAAGGAGGCGATCATGGTCCGCGCTAGTCTCGCCTCATTCGACCTGGCTAATCTGGCTTGGACGCAGCTATGGCAGCTCACCATCACTATCCTGCTGGTCGCCGTTTTAACGCACTTTTGTTGTCGGCGCCGTCCGCACCTAGCGTATCTGTTATGGATGCTGGTGATCGTGAAGGCGTTGACACCGCCCGTTCTAGCTAGTCGCGCTGGCATCTACAGTTGGCTGTTACGCAGCGAGGCGCCGGTGGCCGTTGTTGCGGAGATGGCGCCGAGCAAGAAAGCACCTCTGCTGTTTGCACCGGGCCGTGAAAACAATTTCGGACCGCTGCGATCGCCGAAATTAGCTGAGTCCGCTGCCACAGAACCGATGCAGGCAAAGCCCTTAGACGAACCGGGCTGGTTTGCGGCACTAACAGTCGGACAAGCCTTGTTTTGGCTATGGCTTTGCGGTGTGGTGTCGCTGGGATTGTACGTGGTCGCGAAATGGTGGGCCTGTCGGCGACGCTGGCTGGAGGCGGCAGTGCCGGTATTGCCGAGCTTCGACCAACTCGTCCGCGATATGGCCCGGCAGTTGGAATTCCCGGCCGGCACGGCGCGAAGATTGCGCATCTTGGTCAGCCGCGCCGCCGACTCGCCGGCCGTATTCGGTCTGTGGAAACCAACGATACTCTTGCCGGCCGGCCTTATGCGCTCTGGCAAGGGTGAAGCGCAGCGTGCGCGACTCGATGCAATTCTGGCGCACGAATTGATCCATCTGCGACGAGGCGATACGGTCGCGGCGGAATTGCAACTCGCAGCCCAGCTTATTTGGTGGTTTCATCCGCTTGTGTGGTATGCCAATCGCGAAGCGCGGCGTGAACGAGAACGCGCTTGCGACGAAGAAGTGGTCATGGGACTGGGGTGCAAACCGGCTGAATATGCGCGGGCGCTGTTGGACGTGCTTGAGTGGCAGGCGCAAAAACAACCAGCCTTTGCCATGCCTGGCGTGGGGATGATGGGGATCACGGTGCGACGATTGAATCATTTGTTGCGCCACTCCGACGGTTTTCACAAGCGGACGCCCTGGACCTATTACCTCGCAATGCTTGCCATTCTGCTGTTCATTCTTCCCGGCGCGGGACTACAACTGGCCGCGGCCCCGGCTGCCAATCCACCGGCGGATGAAGTCCGAGCGCGCGCTGTGGAGAATGTGGCTGGCGAGGGCCTCTCATCGTCTTCTTCGCGGAAACCTGTCGAACCAACGATCATCGTCACCGGCAACGTGATCCTATGGGACAATCGAATCGTGTCCTGGGATCAGATGGTGCTGCGATTCCGCACAATGCGGGCGGATGGACCGATCCATCCGCATTTCCATTTCACGCATAAGGGCAACGAAAAGATTGACGCGTTTCAAAAGAGGCTTTTCGGCATTTACAAGGAACTGTTCGAGCCGGAAGGCATGTCCTTGGGAGGCATGAATTCGCGCGCGAGCGCCCGCCTGGACCGGATCCGCGGTGAAGACGACCTTCGCCCTGATCCGGCACTCGCGCGCCAGGGGCGCGTACTTACGCCCGAGGGGAAATCTGCTGTGGGCGCGCAAGCGATTGTTCTGCCGCCAAAGGACCTATCGCCGGTAGTCCTCTCGGGCAAGGCATTGCGAGATCCCTATGACGAGCAATTGACCGCGACGGACGACGACGGGCGCTTCACCGTCTATCCGGAGAACGAGGACTACTGCCTGGTGATCCTGCACGACTCGGGCTGTGATGTGCGGCCGGTGCCGGCCGCAGGCGAGCCGTTCACGATCCAGCTTGCTCCGTGGGGTACTATCCGGTTCACATCAACCGGTGGTGTCAATGACCAAACCGCGTGTGTCGCGGTAGATCCAACGGGCGTTCAGAAAAATGAACTGCGGTTTGATGTCTATGAAGTCCGGGTCGAAGCCGAACCAACCGAGGTGCCGGTACCGGCAGGCAAAATCGTAATTCTTCGCTCGTTGAAGATGGCTGAAGGCAGCTCGATCAATATGCAGGTCGAGCAGTTTGATCTGGCGGCGGGCGAGACTCGCGAGAAAGCACTTGCGCCACCAACCGTGGCAGATCGCAAGCGGGCAGAGGATCTTCAACAGCCGATGCGCGAGGCGCGCCAAAAAGCGGCAGCTGAACGTGAGGAGAAGGCCAAGAAAGATGCAGCGCCGAATGACCAGCAGAACGAGGCTTCTCTCCCAGGCAGAGACGTCGGATTGAAAGTAAACGCGGAGCAAGCGGGCTCGGCCGGCGAAAAGGCCGCTGACGACGCGGCGAATGGGAGCGGCGAAACGAAGAAGGGCGACGTAACTGCGGCATCAGTCTCTGCTCCTGCGAAAAAGGAACGGAAGTTCAAGCCGACAGGAACGTTCATACCAGCGGGGGCAACTCCGCTGACGGATCCCGACCCCCAACAGCCCTCCAGTCCGAAGCATGAGGTGCCGGTGGCCGTGCGCCGTCTGCGAGATTTGGGAGCCCTTGTCGACCCTGCGCCGTACGACGGCGATCCGCCGGGCGAAGCATGGAACGTTACGATCCGCCAAGGCTGGAAGGGGACTGATGACGATTTGAAACTGATCAACGACGTGCCAGACTTGGCGTTCTTGCATTTTGACCTAACGGCCACGAGCGGTGCGGGGATCGGCGCCATCAGGCTGGCCGTGCCAGCCGATTACTTGAGCGTCAGCTCGCTCACCGATGAGGCAGTTGCCAAGATTTCCCGCCTGCCGGCTGCGAACCGAGTCATCCTGGGTGACTGCTCCCTATCGGAACTGGGCTGTAAGCGCCTGGCGCCTTTGGCCAAAGGAGTGGAGCACCTGGAATTGCACGGAATTTGGGACCCAAAGAATCGACGAGCACCGTCGACCGGCATCGACGACGCCGGGCTCAAGGCCATCGGCCAGATCAAGAACCTTAAATATCTAGAACTTGTGCACCTCGGCATCACGGATTCGGGGCTTTCGGGCCTTGCTGGCCTTGAGCGCTTGCAGGAGTTCCGCATTATGGCGTGTCCGGCGGTGCGTGGGCCGGGCTACGCGGCCTTGCAGTCATTACCGGAGCTGCGCCAATTCTCCGCTTACATGATGCCGCTCACCGGCGATGCACTCGCTGGAATGGCCCAACTGGCGCAATTGGAGCACATTAAGTTTCAGCTCGATCGCGGATCGGCCGCTGGTCTGAAGCCAACCGATTTTGCACCGCTGGCAAAGTTGTCGCAGCTGCGAACTCTCGATTTCGTCGATCCGGAGAATCCGTGGGCCACCACCGACAAGACGCCGCCACATGAGGACGCCCTTACGCATGACTTGCTCGGCGACGGGCTGCTAATGGCCGTGGCTAAGGCGCCACAGCTGCGCGGTTTGCAAGCCGATGGCCTGGATGCGAGTCAGGCTGGTGTGACGGCACTCGGTGACGCGCATGAACTGCGTTCGTTGTCGGTTCGGCCCATTGCACTGAACGATGCCAGTCTTGCGGCACTGGGACGATTGACGGGGCTTACTCGCTTGTACATTTCTGGCCCGGGCGAGATCCAGCCAGCAAGCCTGACTCGGCTGGCGCCGCTGAGAAACTTAAAGGAGCTGTCGATCCACCGTGCTGGCTTGACCGACGATGCACTCGGTACTCTCGCGCCAATTGTGGCACTCGAGTATATCGATCTGCCGGATAGCAAGATCCGCGGATCAGGGCTCGCGACGCTGGCGAAACTTCCCAAGCTCAAGTCGCTCTCGCTCGTACGCGCGCCCCTTGACGACGCGGGTTGCCAGCCGCTCGTGACGCTTGCCGCACTCGAAGACTTAAACCTCAGCGAAACGAAAATCACGGATCGCGCGCTAAGCTTCCTGGTACGAGTGCCAAAACTGCGATCGCTCAACCTGACGGGTACCGCGGTGACGATCGAGGGCCTCGCCACACTGGCCGAGTTAAAGAGTCTGAAATCGCTACGGGTCGAAGGACTGAAGGCATCTGGCGAAGCGCTGGCGAATCTTCGACAGAGGCTGCCGGGGGTGACTGTGGACATTATCGGAAATGGCTGGGTAATATCCGCGGCCGACAAGGATAATGCATCGGGCAAAGAGGGCCCGCTGGTCGTGCCGTATGAATCCAAGGCGGATGACACCATTTCTCCGGCCGAGACGGAGGAAAAACCCCGGGCGACGTCACGCGCTACCGCGGGCCCGAAGGCCGACGGCATCGCGATCGATTCAGCCGAAGAGCCGGCGGCCAAAGAGGACAAAAAGAAAGCTGCGACACAAGACGTACCCGATGATCCTCAGGGGAGTCCAAATGGCGTGGCGAAAACGAAAAGAAGTCAGGCCGAGAGCGCTCACTATGTGTACGCGATGCCAGTGGCTGAAGCGGATAACGCGCTAAAGCCGGCCGGCGTTCATCCGATTTCTGTTTCCGGGCGAGCCACGGACGGCGAAGACAAGCCGGTTGCCGACGCGACTGTTTATCTCGTAGCGCTGGGTCTGCGCGAGCCAGCAATGATCGCCCAAGCAAAGACCAACGCCGATGGCCGGTACGAACTTCGTGATGCCAAGCTGCCGCTCACCTGGCCAGAACATCCACAGGGACATTATCAGGTGTACGCCACCGCACCCGGACGCGGCCTAACTTGGCAAGGGGCTCGCGACTTCCGGCCGGAGAAGCGTCCGGCGGGAGGTCAGGACGACCAGGTATCCGTCGATGCTGTGTTGGTCGCCGACTTGAAGTTTGGTCAGGAGGCGACGCTGCGCGGGCGCCTTGTCGATGAAACGGGCGCGCCGATCAACAACGCCAAAGTCAAAGTTATCCAAACCCACCGCCTCACCCCGATCGACAAGCAAAAGGCCACAACGGCACAGCCTTCGGACCGCCATTTGGTCGCCTTGATGGGCAGGCCTCTCATAGCGGCTACCGATGACGAAGGACGCTTCACGATCCCGGGCTTGACCAAGGAAACGTCGGCTTATCTCAACGTCACGCATCCTGATTTCGGCGAAACCCACTACCAGGTTGCACTGACAGATGACCCTGCCGTGAAACGTGAGGGTGGCCGAGAGCCGATTGTCGGCGACGCGAATCTGCGTCTGGAGCGCACCCACCAATTCAAGCTCCGATTGTTGTACGACACGACATCACGACCTGCCGCGGCGGCGACCGTCTCGGCGTGGCGCCAAAGCGCCGGAAACCTTTTCGCGGGAGGGAAAACAGATAGCGACGGTAATTTGACTCTAAATCTTGCGCCCGGTACGTATGAAACGATCGTCAAGCCAGATCGTGCGACCGCGCCCGCTGGTTATCTGGAGACTCAGATGTCGCTGGTGGTGCCAAAAGAGCCGCAGGGAAAACCAGCCTTGGTTCGATTGCCAGCCGGTTGCACCCTGGACGTGGAAGTGCTCGATGCCGATACGGGTAAGCCGGTTCCTAAAATCGGCATCGCAAGTTCCTGGGACATCGAAGGGGAGCAATGGCGCCAGCTCCGCATCATTGGTGAAACGAACGATGCCGGCAGATTCAGCGACGTTGTTCCTGCGGGCAAGCGCTATTACGGCCCTGTTTCCGATCGATACTTTGATGTTGTTGAAAACTCCCATCCGACGTCGGAGAAGCCGATTGATTTGCCGGGCGGCCACACCATCAAGCTGCAGTTCAAAGTTCGCAAGCGAGCGGCTGAAGAGACAAAGAAAGAATGAAACCATCCTAGGTTAGACGATCATGGGCCAAATTGCTCCCAAAGCCGGAACCAGCAGCGGGTGTGTTTGGGGGATGTGTACTTCTGCCTATCACTCGAATAGCTGGTAGTGGGGCCACTTGGCGCGCCGCGCCCGGCCAGTTTGGCAGGCGATTCGGAGAGCGCCATTTTCGTATTGGCAAGACTCGTCGATTTGTTGGCGACTTTGGTCGCTGCGGCTGCGATTTGGATTTCGACGGCTCGACGGATTGGCCGTATGCGGCGGACGTCGTAGGCCGAGCAGCGTCCTTTTTATTTGGCGCGTTCTCATGGCCCTCACGAGCGATCGCGTTCTTTTCAGCCAGAAAGCAGCACCGTCAGCCGGCGAGGGACGGCCAACCGACTTTACACTAACAGTGAGTGGAATCTTGTAGCGTCCCACGAGCGTAGCTGCCGACCGGAGCGCCGTTCTCGCCTAATCGAGGCAGTAACTGGCCTACAGAGCTTGGCGCCGGGCTTTCAGGGAATATTCGAGTGATTGGAGCAGTAGTTTTTGTCGCGATCTCTTTGTCCTCCGTTGTTTGGCGACGGGGGATCGCTAGGCTAAGTGCTATGGCCGATTGCTACAACTGAGCGCATAGGATGCGCTCCTGCTGGCAGAGTCGTCGGCGCGCGCCGTCGGAAAGCTGACCTCGCCGTGGTACCGGCCGCTCTTTAAAGTCTACAATAAACCTATGATATGGCCGAGCAGAAGAGCTGCAGTCTTTACTTTGTTATCGATTGCGGGCCTTGGACTTTACTCAGTTGTGGCCATTGGATTTCTAGTGCCTTCGCTTGCTTTTTGGCATTCAGTCGAGGTAATCGTCGTTAATGGTACGTCGCAACCGCTGTTCGATATCCATGTCACGCACTGGGACGGGGGCATGGAGCATTTCGGCACCGTTGAACCAGGGATGCAGGGCGTTGGGCGACTGAGGCCCGACCAAGCGGGAGACATTCGCATTTCCTTTCGAGAACCAGGTGGGACGCTTCGGGTTGAAAGCGTTGACGTTTATGTGGGCTCGGAATCAAACGGAAGGGTAACAATCACGATAGGCCCGCACGACATAACATGCGTCGACGAGACTGGATCATTTGGGGCCACAACTAGCCACACCCCGCGAAACGAGAGCCACTAGAGCGCGTGGTGGAGGCGCGGGACGGCTCATCTATTTGTCACGTCGCACGTGATCTCTGCCAAATAATTTCGGCGAAAGTTTCAGGCCAATGCGCCTTTGCAGACACAGCCCCGGCGGCGAGGTCATCGTCACCGACGGTTCCGAAATCGCACCCACGACCTTAACGCAAGCAGTATCGACGAAATCGGAAGGCCGACAGGTGCGGTGAGATCGATTGCTATCGAGTCGTGGCCCACTGTTGAGACCTTGATAGCTGCAAGAGAACTCGCGAATCGTCTTGGTGGGCTGGAAGCAGCGAGGGCCGCACTGGACTTTACTGCGGCTTTTCGACACGGGCCTTTTTGCCTCTTAAAGTTCCAGCCGCTTACCGTCAAGTCGGGAAGTCCTTGGGCTTAGTGGTCAAGTACCGTCACAGTGTACCAATGAAGAAGCCCGGCTTAATGTACGCAGCCGATTCAGGGGCAATCCTCTTTGTCTTTCAACTTTTTCCAAAAGGGCTGCTTGAACGGCTCTGGCTCATCCACAAAGACGTGATATTTCGGCTTAGTGTATTCCCAAAACGCCGTGCGCCACTTGGGATCGTCAATGCTGAAGTGACCCAATTTTTCCTCATCCCGAAGCCAATCGCGGTAGGCATCGAGAGGCTCAGGTCCCCCCTGCTGGAAAATGACACGACCGCCGTATTTATCATGGAGGGCCTTGTTGAACTTCCACATCAAGACGAAATACGTCGCGATCTTGTCATTATCGGCATCACGTGCTGGAGCTTTTTCCCGTGGACCATCGACGGCGAGATTCACCGCTTTATGGAAGTCCGCGATCTCCTCGGGTGTTGCTGCGAGGTGATGATCCTTGACGAATTTCGCTTCGAGCGGGCCCCAAATATGGTCGGCGATTGCAAAGTAATCGCGCAAGGGTGTCTTGTCTTTTTCGTCTACGACGATGTCCTTCAAGAAAATCGGCTTATCAAGCACTGTCGCGATGGGCTTCTCCTTCGCTTCCTCCGCTTGCTCGTCCGCCCCTGCACAAAGGCATGGGCTAACCGTCGCGGCAGATGCAAAAAGGATCAAGGCTACGAGCGAGCGCATCAGCGGTATCTCCTTAAAGCGTGTTTGGAAATTAGGATTCGCGGCGTGCCAAGCGTAGCGACATGAGGTTGATCATGCTGATTTGGATCATGGCGGCACTGGACTCGGTGGTTCGTTCGTGCGAGCGCGTTGCACGCGATCGGAAATGAATCCGCCTTCCATTAGGCCCACGAGCCCGCTGGCGACGCACGATGCCGCTATTTCCCACGGACTCATATCCCGATATCCATCAGAGGCGTCGAATGTAAGTTCATGCGTTCGGAGGGAGGGAGACAGTGACTACGGCCAACATCGTCCCCAGTCCGAACTGCCACCACCGGCGGGTGTGCTTGGGGGGGCTGTGGTCGTGGATCATTATGGTGGGTTAGTCTGCTTTGGCTTATCGTCGGCTTCCGGTTTTGCACCTGGGAGAATGATCATCGATCCTCGCGCGGGAAGCCGAGTAGTCTTGTCGTAAAGCATTGCCGCCATGATGCCCTTCGACGTTCTTTCGTCTATCTCTGATAGCTCAATCGTAGCAAAGCGTTCCGCGTCGCACACGATCACCGTCCCGCACAGCAAGCCGCAGTCTTGACCGCCGTCGAGTTCTACTTCCGCTTCAATGGCTTGGTTCTGACTGTCCAGTTGTCGCTTCTGCTTTATGGTCACCTTGATAATTCTGAGACGCGCAGGTTTTTCGATGATGAACTTCGCGAATTGCGGTGGTAGCTGCGGTCGGCCTGGCGGCCCCGGATCGCCTCTCCCAGAATCGTGTACTTTCTTGCCTTCAAAACGGAGCGGAATAGAGTGCAGTATCTCGCGCGATCGCCCGCCACGATTGTATTGGGTGATCGCATCACGCATCTTGCGCTCCGGCACAAGATATCGTCGCTGGCCCCAGCGGACAAAATACAGTTTTGAGCTTAGGAAGTTGAACTTGTCGGGATTGACAATCCAATTCACTTCGAGTCCCTCGGGGGTTGCAGTTACGATGTCACCGTGATTGGCCTCGTACCACATGCATCCGTGATTGGTATAGGCGATGCCCGATTCGGGCGCGACACTGATGGTCACATTTTCACCTAGCCCATCGCCGGTGAAGTAAGTGCCAGCCCATTCTTTGGCCCAATCGTCATCCTTAAGTAGGCTACGATCAAGGTTCGCCAATTCTTGGGCAATTCTTTTCTCGCGTGCTTCGACAGCCGTGCGCTCTTTCCGAAGCAACTCACTGTCACCGGCATCGTCGCAACGCGCTGTCGTCGCTAGAGCCGAGATTAGAAGAACGGCGACCGCCAACGCCCGAGCGAAAGAGCGTAGTAAGAACATACCTACCATCCTGATTCAGGGTGTGTTTCTTCAATTCTAGTAGGAATGCACGTCGCTAGCCTCACTGATTTAATCACGCAACTACGCTAGCGGTGCATCTGTCGATGAGAATACCGTGCTCAGCGGACTTGAAACCACCGTCGGCTTTGATTGGGGGGGCTCGCTGTACAGGCCAACTACTCCCACGTCGGGACGTAGCCCCCAGTTGAGAGAGCCGTCATCCACCGGGCGATCCAAGGCCACGCCGACGATTTCTGCCTCGGGAAAGAGCGATGCCCCACGCCTAAACACTGTCGCCGAACACGGCACGACATATGCGACATTGACTGGCTTCGGATTTCTCTCTCGGTCATCCGACTCTCAAACGAGCAATACAACTCGAGTGAATCCCTGCTCGCCGAATGATGACAGCAGCCCAAGCCGAGCGGTCCCGGAGTGGTCCACGGCCGGCTTTCGTTTTGCCATTCCCGCCCCATTTGGTGAATGATGTTCAACTGCTCTGCGAGAAATGCGCGCCGCTGCCGAATCCAATTGATGTGGTACGCGATAAAATAGGAGAGGGCCGTTACCACAACGAATATCGTCCCCGTGCTGAACGGCGACCACCGTCGTCGGGTAGTTCGGAGCGGTGTCGGCCATAGCCGTTCCGCAAGGGTATCAAGTAAGCCGTCGCGGTACTGAACCTGTGTGAGCTGTTCAACACGGTACAAGACCTCGGCTACAATACGACCATGGGTGAGTTGCCGAGGCTGATTCTCGATCTTCTGAATCCCCTTCCGCTTGAGATGGCGTTTATTTGGATGTTCCTGTTGTTTTTCGCAGGCAAGTTCATCCGCTTAGGCCAACTCGGCCTCTGGGGGCGCGGCATACCGGTTGTCAACTCACGAACGCGATGGGCCGATTTTTCCGGCCGATTCCTCTCGTACCTCTTGATGGGAGCCGGCCTCGTTCTGATCGGCTGCTTTGTGTATTGGTTGGTCCATGCTCTCTATCTTCGATTGTTCGGAACGTGAGTTATAGAGTCCTCAGCCAAAACTTAGGATGCTACAGCTGGTTGCGATGACCTCCGTTCGGTCGCATTGATGACTGTAAGCGTCCGGGCTGGACCTTGGCAATTTGGGTGCCACCCTGCCGAATCGATTGGCCACAATCCAATACAGAGGCGGCCCGCTCGATGGCCGCCAAGCACGTTATCCGCGAGGTGAAATCCAGCCGTGCCTTGGCAAAGACGTGCGTCACGACGAAGCCCTCGGCGCAGAAGCGGATACGCAGGCAATCTATCGGTTTGATGCAGCGATTGACGAAGACGGAACACTGCCAGCGACATACATCATGTCGAGGGCAATTCCCGGCTGACGAGGTAACTGCCTGAGACGCCTCGCCGATGGCGGCCAAGCGCCAGTGAATTAGCGGAACCGGAACCACCGTCGGCAGTGCTTGAGGCTCTGGGGCATGGCGGACACGCTAGTCCACCAGCCGTAGGTTTTCAAAACGCTTTTGCTGCTATCTATTCGTCCAATCGGCCATCATGAGTTACCCTCGCCTCGGGAAATAGTCGGCGAGCTCTTTCCTCCTCATGATCGGGCCATGCGACCGGTACTAATACCACCCAGAAATCTTCGTCGCCGAGCCACTTCCTCCAGATTGGGACTGATGACTTCTGTCCCGCAGTAGGTTTCCGCATCTCTGCTAGGTATTCTTGCACACGTATTGCCATCCCCTCGTGGCTATGCTCAGCGTTCACCCGATCCGCGAAGGCACGTCTTGCACGTACAAAGCTAAGTTCCCACCCCAGCCACACGGCAATGATTGTCACCACCGCCAACATCGTCCCCAACGAGTACTGAAACCACCGCCGGCTGTGCTTGGGAGCTGGAGGCGGGGCTGCTGCTCGGGAAAGATCAACCATCACCGCGCTCTTGGATTTTCCGATCTAACTCCGCCCGCTCCGCGTAGAACGCCGACCAGTCGGGCATGTGGGTGCCCTGCCTTTGGGTCAGTTGTTCGACTAGGGCCTCCCATTCGCTCAATCCTGGGAGTGGTTGCACCACCGCCCCCAAAGCTTGCGCGACGGCCCACAGCTCAGCTTCCTTGCGTAGACTCGCTTCGATTGTCGCAGGCTCCATGGGCGGCCTCGAACTGAATTTCCACATCCATTGATGGAGCCGACCTTGCACTTCGGCGACGGTGAGATCGGTATCCGCGCTTGCTCGAACTTCCGCGATCAGTTCTGCACCACACTCGTGCAGTAGTTCTGCAACATCCAGCCTTCTGAGTTTTGCCGTACGTCCGGCTCTAACGTCAGCGAGAGCTGCAACAAGTCGCTGCATGGCTGGGCCCATTGGTTTTGCGCTGTCGCTCATCGTTGCGCCAAATCGTAGAGTAAAGCATCCTGCAGTTGTTAGCGTCACCTGCGACTCAGTCATATTGCGGCGGTGGCAGGCCCAAGTCAGAAATGATCTCGGCCGATTCGGCCAGAGCGCGTTGCGCGTCGAAATGATTGCCGGCGTGGCCCAGTATATCGCCATAGTGGTGCAACTTGTGGGCAAGGTCCAGGGCGGTATGCCTCCCGGCGCAATGCGGCATCGAGTTAACTCGCCGGCTGCGTTTTACTGCCTCCGCCCATGCTTCAACAGCTCCCGCGATATCACCACACTTTTGCCGAAGCCGACCTGTAACTCCGTACCAGCCGGCAATTTCCGTTTGTACGCCAGCGACGAATTGCATGGCTTCGCGTGGACGTAGCAATTCGATCGCACTGTCAAGGCAGCGTACGGCCTCGTTGAGGTTTTCAGAATCAATCTCGCGGCGCGCCAATGAGATCAGGATCGAGGCGCGACTTTGATCGTAGAGCCGATCGGTCGGGTCGAGACTGCGCAATGCATCGCCGAAACATTTAACGGCGTCGACCGTGCGGTGCAGCCGCAAATACGCCTCACCCTTATATTTCAAGGCCCAGGCTGTCGTAAGAGGATCCTCGAGCGCCCGGGCCGCGACTTCTGCAAGTTCCGCCTGATGCAGCGCGTCGTTCGCACGATTCAGAGAGAGGTAGAGGCTCGACAATCGCATGTGGAGGCCGCACGTCGTCTCACCTTTCGCCGCGACGACCGCCACTTGCTTAGTCCAGATAGCCTCTAGGCCTGCATAGTCCCGTGTAATCTCGCACCGATCGACTTCCTGTTCCAGCAAATCTGGCGGCTGGGCATTATGTTCCTCAGTTGCGAAACACATCACTTCGACTGCCGCGATCTGAGCGGTTGCAAAGTCGCCGGCCCTTACCGATTCCGTATGACGCTCAAGCGCTTGCATGAAGGCCGTGTGGCCGGCGGAATGCGGCGATGATCGCCGCCAAGGCGATGCCATTCTTACCGACTGCAACAAGCCGACAACGCGGCGCGCGAAACGATCAAGATTCCGTAAACCAGAAATGGGCGGCATCATCTCATTGTACGATTTCCGGCGGAACAGATCATGTATCAAGCTTGCCTACTCGGCCTCTCGCCAGTCGAACAGTTTGCCCCAAGAACCTGAACCAGCGGCGGTTGTCCTTGGGGCTGGGGGCATGGGCGCTGTTATCGGTTAACTACCGCCAGCCGAGAGCCTTTCCAAAGAATGAACGTTGCGAGGGCAATTGCAGGCCAGAGGAGTAACGGGTTCATTGAATACGAATGTTGAATTTCTCCAGACCAAATGGTTGCTCCGGATGGGACTGTCTTCGCGTGACCAATGATGTGATTCTCGCTTTCGATGCACCACGGTCGTATCGAAAGAGACCAGGTCACGATTCCAACGAGTACGAACCATGTCGCAAGACGAAACTGATACCAGTGACGGGTGTGCTTGGGGGGGGGGGGCATTGAAGGTATTTTAGCACGATGCCCCGATGACTTCAGCGGGATGCGGCTCAGTGCATTCTGCTACAATGCCGGTATGGATCGCGTCTATCAAGCATTGCTGATCGTCGGCACGCTCGTCTTTTCGTGGCTGGGCATGCTGGCTGTGCATGAGTTCGGCCATGTCGTGCATGTCTGGGCGAGCGGTGGCACGGTTCGTGAAGTTGCGCTGCCGGTGTTAGGATTCTCGCGTACGGATGTCTCCATCAACCCGCGCCCCTTGTTGGTTGCCTGGGGCGGCGCACTGTGGGGAGCGATATTGCCGTTGGGCGGGTTGCTTGTAATGCGCCGGCTCGGAAGGCGTTACACCTTTCTCTCAGCGTTCTTCGCCGGTTTCTGCCTGATTGCCAATGGAGCATATTTAGCCGGCGGAGCTTGGATCAAAGCGGGGGACGCGGCTGACCTTTTGCATCTTGGCGCGAGCCGCTGGCAACTATTCGCGTTCGGGCTGCCGGCACTCGGTATGGGGCTACTGCTCTTAAACGGGCTTGGACCGAATTTCGGACTGGCCCAATCTCATGGCCGCGTGGACCGACAAGCGGCCGTCGTCGCGGCGTCGGCATGTGTTTTCATTTTGCTCATGGATCTCTTCATCGCCCTGCTACAGACGTAATTTGACGAGAGCAGAGCCATTCACGCCGCCACCGAAAAGCATGCCGAATCAGTCCTAAGGAATACCGGAACCGGCGGCGCGTGTGCTTGGGGGGCTGGGGTGTGGACGGAACTATTCAGGCTATCGTGTCGGCCCGATGCATGACAAAAAAGCCGTTGGCCAGTAATGTCCTGGGAGTAAGTTGGTCAGCTTATGGGACCGGTTGACGCGTCGGCGATGAATCTGGAACCGACTGAACTTCGTGCATCCCACGCGCCATGACCGGAACATCAAAATGTGGTCCCCTTACGATCTTCGCGGACGGGCTGAATACCCAGTGAACCGTCGTCGGGTTGATCTTTTCGCCAGTAAATGGCACGCCGATACTGAACTCGTCTGCCTGGTCTGAAATTGGGCCTGCCCATATTGTCACAGTCTCGCCACCACGCAAGGCGCACCACCCTCGCTGTGAATCGGAATCGCCACGTGTGCTTGATGTATGCTGCTTCAGGGTTCCGCCACTTCGCTCCCGGTAGGTGTAGTCGGGCACGCCGCCGCAGCCAAGAAACCAGACAGTGCTATTCGAGACGTTGGTAACTTTGACCAACGCTGCTTTTCCAAAGTGCCCATCATGGTCGTCATATTGGCAAAGCGACACGTCATCAATGGCGATTACCACGTCGAGGTGGACGGGCCGTAGAAGCAACACCGCGAGAACTATCAATGATGCGATAGAGATCGCCACGAACATGGTTCGCGATGAGAACTGCAACCAGTGGCGGCTGTGCTTGGGAGCTGGAGGCGGGGCTGCTGCTCGGGAAAGATCAACCATCACCGCGCTCTTGGATTTTCCGATCTAACTCCGCCCGTCCCGCGTAGAACGCCGACCAGTCGGGCATGTGCGTCCCCTGCCGTTGCGCCAGGTCCTCAATGAATGCAAGCCATTCGAGTTGTTCGGGTGACGACAGACCTGGCTCTTGCGGATTCGTAAACGCGCGGACCAGTCTCCTGTATCCTATCTCGATGTCCGTCAAATCGGCGGCGGTAAACGTGCCGGTTTGTATTCGAGCCAGGACGTGTTCTCGACCTTCAGCAAGGAGCTTCCTACAAATCGTTATGGCGAAATCGTTCAGACGACCCTTCGAATCAATCTCTACGAGAAGATTCGCGAACAGCTTCTCGAATTCTTTGCGGATAGGAATTGCGTCGTCTGCCATCGTTAACACACAGAAAGGGTCGGCCACAGGTGTCTGTGCGCGGATCAAAAGCGCCTTGCCAGGGACAAATCGCGGCGATCCTATCGATTCAGACTTTAGGATGCAACTACGAGCGACGCTGCAACCTTGATCAACTGTTCGCGAGTCAAATCAGACACCATTGTTACGTGTGTTCCTTGCTTCTTCATCACAAGCATTCGCTTTCCAATTCCAATGCCGGGATCAGATAGCGACATATGTTCGCCTTGATGTTCCACCTGTTCCCATTCCATTTTAGCCATCTCGGGATCAGGAGTGCCTCCCTCGTGAATCCACAGGGAATAGTCATTTCTGTACATCATGCTGAGGTGCGGTCGCGGTGAGTTTGCTCTCGCGCGGTGGTACATAACTTCGCAACTTCTGTGCTCAGCATCGGGCACCCACTTCGGCACGAGAACCGTGAAGGACATTCGAGCGACGGCCGCTGAAAGGGACATCCGTTCTACGATTGGCTCGGCTGGTCGAACCTGCTCGTCGGGCGAAGCTGAGTACGAAAACATTGACTCGTCACAAGGGTCGTCAAACGACGCTTGCATCACCTCATTGATCTCGAATATTTCGCCTTCGCATCGACCAGCGATGTACAAGACGACTCCATGTTCTGGGTCGGCAGCGAACTCGTACTCGTCGGCTCCGCAGGGCAGCCAATGCGGCCAAAGTCGTCCTTCAGCACGTGGAATCGCACGCATGCGTATGCAGTGCCGCCCGGCGATTTCTATTTCGCCGGAAAATTGTAGGGATAAACCCACAAAGAACTCTCGCAAGGACGCTTGATCGAAATGTCGGCCAATATCGACATCCATTCCACTCGGTGCCTGGCCGGTCTCGACGTTTCCCTGTGCGTCACGCTTCCACTGCTGCTCCCCATTCACGACAACGAGCGACCCTAATGCACCTCGAATGTGCCCGTGTCTTGCGATTCGATATTTATCGGGCAGGAGGATGTGCGTCTCGATCTCGGTTTCGACGCTTTCAGGGGTTACGCCGAGCGAAGCTCGACTACCGATCTTCGGAAGACCTATCCGATATTTGGTTCGACCTGCCGTCTTTGCGAAGTCCGAATTGGACCATTGGCGAATATGCGCATGCACGGTTGAGAACTTCGTTTCAGGTCCGTACACGGCTTCGAGGAAATCGCCTAACTGGCTCATGACCGCTGCCTCGACCGCTCGCCTAGATTTGTCAGCCCTGTTCAATTCATTCTACTGACCCCTCCACAAGCTATGCTACCTTACTAGTTCAAATCCACTTCGCGAACCCCGGGCCCTCGGCATCCGCCCATCTCCGCAAGACGCATCGGTGCTTGTGGGTATCACTTCCATTTTACGGGAGCCAGACTGAATAGCGATCTTGACCGCAGCTACATTCAGTCATATGGCTTGGAACTCCAGAACTTGGGTTCACTCAGTACAGGCGCAGTGGGATGCGAAGCTTGAATAAGCCGCTTCGACTCATCTCGCAGTAACGACAAGTCAGAGTTACGATAAACGCCATCCTCGCCCTTCCAACAACCCCAGGGCAAGAACAGAATTGCGCCGCCCGTCGTTCCGTCATCGAAGTGAACGTGAATTGTTCCAAGCACGACGTACAAAGGGACGGGCCATGGATGACGTTCAGATCCGTGTAGCGGCTTAACTATCATGGACTCGATCAGTGTCGGATCGGCGATTCGGAATCGGAATGGGTTCTCCCCAAAATCGCCTCCGTCGAGCTCAACATCCACGTCCTTAATCGGCTTTGTTCGATCAGGGAATGCTCGCGGTCGCGCCGCCCAGACAAACACACCAACTATGCTACAACCCAAGAGAATCGCCAGTGAGATCTGAGACCATCGTCGGCTGTGCTTGGGGGCTGGAGACATGGACGCGATCGCGTTGGCTTGCAAGTGCCAGGGAGGAAGTTCAACTTCTGATTATTTCTCGACCATTTGTGAAAACGCCTTCTCGCTATGCTCCAGAAGCTTCTCCTCCAGATGTTGGAGTGATTCGATGTCTAGTTGCGTTCCCGCGGAACCGAAATCTTCGAGCGTTGCAATGGTCTCCAGGAACGGGACGCATCTATTAGTCACCTTTGTTGAGCCAACGTCCAAACGGCGAAGCCTGGGAAGCTGCGCCAGCATTTCAATGCACTCGTCGCCAATTCCCGTGTGATCAAGCGACAGGTCCTCCAAGGACTGCATCTTGGCTAGGTGGATTCCAGCCGAGTCATCTATTAGTGTTGCTCAAGTAAAGCGTCTTCAGATTCGTGGCTCCGGTTAACCATGACAGATCAGCCGAGTGTAAGGGCATGTCAGATATCCCAAGCGACTTAAGCTCCGTCAGTCCCGCGAGATGCTCCAGGCCCGACCCCGACAGTTTGGCGGCCATTAAGTGCAGGCTTTGAAGGCGGCTCAAACTGCGAAGGTGACGCAACCCTTCGTCCGATACTTTCGTGAACTCAAGAACGAGTATTTCAAGGTTATGGAGACGTGTTAGGTGAGTCAGGCCATCGTCAGTGATCTTTGTTCCAGCCAGATTCAGAGCGCGCAGGGACCGAAGGTGAGATAAAAGTGCGAGACCGCCATCGGTAATCGGGTTGAATCCAAGGTAGAGGCGCTCGACGTACTTCATCCCTTCGAGCGGCGAAAGATCTGCGTCCTTCAGGCCATTACCATCGTCCGCCAATTGTGCCGATCGCTGACCGTCCACGAACCTGATGTGGTCGAGCAAACAATCGCCGACGATTTGGCGAAGCCACTGTGGTCCGCGCGGACCGTTATCTGCGTATGGTATGTGGCCGAATGTCCCACCGGCATCGTAGTAACGATTGCTGACAGTGAATCCCTTCTCAAGCAACGCGCGACGGGAGATGTCTTCAACATGAGCACGATTGAGCGTATAGCCAACGCCGAGGCAGAAGACCGTAAGGGCGACCATGAGGCTGCGAATGCTAAAACGGAACCAGCGGCGGGTGTGCTTGGGGGCTGGGGACATGGAGTCACTTCAAATTACCTGGCTCGTTGAGAATCCATGCCGCGTTGGGATCGGACGATTGAAGCAGCAACCGTTGGCATTCGTCACGCAACGACGAAAGGTCAGCGATACCATACTCGTTACCGTACTTGACATGTCCCCACGGTCTAAACAACGAGGCGCTCTCCTCGCTGCCATCGCTGTAATGTAGTGTGCCAAGTGTCCCGTAGGCGGCAGGTCGCGTGTCGAGCCGTGCTCGGTCGAATGGCTTGCTGAGCATCGCTTGTATTGCGGCAGGATCAGTGATACTCAATCGAATGCGCGCAGGATCAAGGCCAATTAATAGTTCGACGTCTTGGATTTGCTTCTCGGGGTCCGGAAATGCGTATGGGAACGGATTTGGTCGACTTTTCCACCCTAACCAGATGGCAACTATCGTTACCACAACCAACATCGTGCCAAGCGAGAAGCGGAACCATCGTCGGCGGGTAGTCGGAGCAGTGTCGGTCATAGCCATCAACTTATCGTGTTCGCCCGTCGCATGTCGACGGAGTGCGGTCGTCGATAGTGGATGATTCGCGTGAGCAGGGCGGTCAAGTGGGCTTCTTTTCTAGAATCCACGAGCCGGGTCGCGGCCAGCGTCCGGTCTTCATATACCAGTCGTGCCGTCGCCGCCGCATCGCAAAAACCTTTTCGGCCCAATCACTCCGGCATTTGACGTAGCGATAACGCGAACGAATGGCGACGACCCCCATGAACGATACGAATAACCCCAACGGGATAATCAGCCACCACGTGAAGACGCCATACGCGGCGCTCGCAAGGGCAGTTAGGATAACTCCGCACTCCCACGCAATCAGGCGAATTGTCTGACGTTTGTGTCTAGACCATCGTCGGCGGGTGGTCGGTGCGGTGTCGGCCATAGCCATTCAACCTAGCAACCCGTGTCAGTCCGACATTGCTTTATTTTGGGCACTGTCCCGCCAAAACCACACATGCGAAAAGGGCCGGTGATTTCAGGGTCGAGGGTCCGGGGCGGGCAGTCGATGAGGCGTCATTTCTTGTGTGAAGCAGCTGTCGAGAGACAAGACAGCGAGACCATCGCCCAAAGGGCAACTTCTTTGGCGTCAGCAATCGCAGCATGGAGCGGAGTTCCCTTCTCAATGACCCAAGTCGCGACTAAGAGAGCAAAAAACAAAATGCCGAGCGCCATGCAAAAATAATTGAACCTCGGGCTTCGCAGTATTGCACCTACGTCGAATCTCATGTTACCTCCAACTGCTGGGCCTGCATCGCCGCAGCCTGCCAGGCTTCGCTCTGCGTGTTGGCGCGAGCCACGATCGTCCGCTCGCCTCGCTTCGCGTCTACCTGCCACGGAAGCATGTAGCCGAGGTAATACGATATCTCGCCGGCTGACCAGCCGAGGTCCGC
This sequence comes from Heliamphora exappendiculata, assembly GCA_034768845.1. Lineage (NCBI taxonomy): Eukaryota > Viridiplantae > Streptophyta > Magnoliopsida > Ericales > Sarraceniaceae > Heliamphora > Heliamphora exappendiculata. The sequence continues at coordinate 34,662 of JAOTRH010027998.1, read as the reverse complement.
GAGGACTTCTGCGATGATGGCTACGGGCGTCATACCGGGATCGTACCAAAGCGAAATGCGTATTGGCGCGCAAAGAAAAAAAAGTCCTCTAAGCATTGTGCTTTTGGCACACGATGCCCAACACGCGGTCTAGGCCTCGTTGGTCGAGGCAAACGCCGATACCGGCAGCCGACGACGACACACGACGCGTGGGATGCCTTAAATGCGATGCTGCTGTGTCGTGCGAGTAGCTTGTGGTGCAGTGGCGGTATTGTCAGGGACTTCGTTGTCGGGCCGCTTTGAGCAATTGTTCTTTGCGTGCGATGATCTTGGCTTCGAGTGAATCCCTCAACCTTATAAGTCTCAGCCATGCAACACTGTTCCTGTCCCTTGTCTTCTGCCCTGTTGCCGCAATAGTCACTTCGACATCCATAAGCTGCGTCGTCAATTTGTGCAATTTCGTATCATGGCTCGCCTCCAACTCGGCCTCAAGCATGATGATCCGCGATTGTAGCTGCTCGCGATGAATACGCTCCCTGATTCCAAATGCCGCAACTGCGACCAGAGTTAATAACAGCAATAGGGTGCCGAGGGAGAAACGGAACCATCGCGGGCGGGTAGTCGGAGCAGTGTCGGCCATAGCCATTCAGCCTAGCGACCCTGGTCATTGACTGTCAAAACGGCTGATCGACAAGTTGTTGAAGCGTGCCCAAAGGTCTATGCGGTACAATTTGGCCGACTTGCTTCTGACCTCGCTTCAGGGGGCTACCATTATGCGACGTTGGGTAAAGATACTTCTTTGGTGCATCGTCGTCTTCGTAGTACTCTCCGTGCTTCTCTTTACGCTTACCGGCTCACAGCCTTTGCAATGACCGGCGACCGATACCGCACGGCAAGCGATGCTCACCACGCGGCCTAGCGGCTCGCTGGTCGAGGCACACGCCAACACTGGCAACCGACGATGGCATGCCCGTCGAGGACGAGAACTGTGTCGCAACCAATCTCCTAAAGCATCGCTCATACATCACGACGCCTCGCGCATTGAAACCACTGTCGGCTGTGCTTGGGGGCTGGGGGCATTGGACGTTGTTATGCGGATAGGCCCGACTAAAAGACCGCCCGGTTGATAGTATCAGGAAGGGCATCGGGCTCAATTTTGCAATTGGGTAAAGCCTGTCTAAGCAGCGCGATCTGTTCTTCTGTGAAAGACGTTCGGCGGATGAAGAGCTTGCGTATATTCTTCATTTCGGCGAGCGAACGATCGCTGACTGGCGCACCTTGAACGTGGAGTTCGCCCAGATTCTTAAGACCGATAAGCGGTGAAAGATCGCTAACTTTTGTATCGTCCAGAGAAAGGTATTCCAGGTTTGCAAGGCCGCTGAGCGGCGAGACGCTGGTGGCAGACGTACGGCTGAGCCAAAGCGCTCGTAGATTTTTAAGTCCGGCAAGTGGCGACAGATCACCGACTTGGGTATCCATGAGCATTAGGCCGCGCAAATTCGTAAGGCCACGGAGCGGTGAGAGATCACGAACTTGGCTTCCTTGGATGTATAGAACACGTAGTCTCGCAAGGCCCGCAAGTGGTGACAGGTCATTGATTGGCGTGCCTTCAAGGGAGAGGTATTCCAGGCCGCTGAGCCTGGCAAGCGAAGTGATATCCCTGATTTGGCATTGTCCGATGCGAAGCTTATGTAAAGTCCTTAATCCAGCCAGGGGCGAAAGGTCGCAGACCGGCGTGCCGACAAGGGAGAGGTGTTCAAGATTGTTCAGTTTTTCGAGCGGGCGTAGATCGCTGACCTTGGTCAGGTCGAGGGAAAGTGTGTGCAGGAGTTTGAGGCCCGACAGAGGCGAGATGTCGGTGACTTGAGTACCATCTAGGTCTAGTCGCTCGATGTTCCGAAGGCCCACAAGCGGGCCAAGATCATCGAAGCCGGGGGCGCCGCGCACATGTACGCTTCGGACTCTTGATCCGAGCAATTGCGAGAACGCCCTACGCCACAACGACGGTGTTGTTGGTCCGGTGTTCTCCGGCAGGTCAAAGAGTCCGGAGACCTCTACATCTGCCCCCACTGATTCAAGTTGCGATGCGATTCGCATCTCATCAAGCGACTGCCTTCGCTCATACGCCATCCATGCCAGGCCTATCGAGGCCAAAGTGATTACCCCGAACAGTGTCCGCAAGCGGTATGAGTACAAGCGGCGTGTCTGCTTGAGGGTTGCGGGCATGCATACCATTTTACCATGAACGCCGAACGCCGAGCTGGCCTAATGAGTGTCAGGCGTGACCGTGTTTACGATATGCCAAATCAAACGATCGGTTTTCCACTTGTTATAGCGACGAACTAGCGGAGCGGCGGTGGCAACAACTACGGACAACACGGTCACGAGCAGAAGCATTGTCCCCAATGAGAACTGGAACCAGCGTCGTCGGGTAGTCGGAGCACTGTCGGTCATAGCCATTCAGCCTAGGTGTTCGCCCAGTACGCATCGACGGAGTGCAAATGCAGGTAGTGTCTTAAGGTTGTGGTGCTGGGGGACCGGAGTTCTTCGTCCGGTCGCGCTCTCGTAGCGATACAATCATGAACGGGAGCCATGCGGCCGCCAAACTCCCACCGATTACGCACAGTGTTCCCGCGCCGACAGTTCCCTTGAGCCAGTTGAGCAAAATTCCGACTACTGGCGGGAAGAAAAGCAGCGTCGTCGGCGATAGTGCCTGGAACCATCGTCGGCGGATGGTCTTAGGAGTGTCGGCCATAGCCATTCAGCCAAGCGACGTTGGTCATAGACTGCCAAAAGAGCCAATGGCGGATAGTGGTACTCTCTGACGCAACAATTTCTGGGACCGATGAGTCCCGCCAAAACGGCCGTGCGGTAGAATCGAGGCGTGAAACCGAAAAGACTTGCCCTCTCGGATTTATTTGTGATGACTGCTGCCGTTGCCGTCTTCGCTGGGCCGATTGGGTTGGCTGCTTCTTTGCCAAGGCATCCTATAGCTGCAGCGATATGGGTTGAAGTCGGCGGCGGTCTCACTCTCGGCTGGATAGCAACCGCTACTCTCGGAATTCATAACCCCATGACCCACGACCAGCGCACGGCAACGATGCGCACCAAGCGCTGGCAGCCAACGACCGCGTACGACGCGTGGGATGCCTTAAGCGCGATGCCGTTGTGTCGTGCGAGTGGCTGTTGCACCTGAGGTACACATCTCATTTATAGAAGTCGCCTATTGGACGCCGTTTCGCTAGTTCGTCGAGTTCTTTCGCAGTTGGCGCTAGTATCACTTGATTTGCTCTGATTGGAATGCCCAAATTCCACGGTTCGGAAGTGTCTCGTTCGTTGTCCAGGACTCCATCACGCTTGGTGCTGCGTTCCACAACGATTGAAGGGCCCATGGGAACCAGTTTCTCATCGATTATCCCGTCGCCATCGAAATCCCTGTAAATAAACATGATGCTAGCCTCAAGCCCGCTGTATTCGATCCAGATATCGTTGCCCGAGGGGTTGGAAATCGAACCAGCACTCCATCGCGTGGAATATTGATGGAAGTTCGGCTGCGGCCACAAGTTCGTGATTAGGACGCAAGATATGGCGATCACCGTAATTGCGATCAATGACGACGCGAAACCGAATTGGAACCATCGTCGACGAGTTGTCGGAGCAGTGTCGGCCATAGCCATTCAGCCTAGCAACTCTGGTCAGTGACTGTCAAAAGAGCCGATCGCCGGGTACTGGTTCACTTTGAAATTCGGAAATTTCAGGATGGGCACGGAATCAAGGCATGGACGCCGCTAATTGGAACAAAAGAATCGCTGCGATCATATTCGCAGGGGTCGCGGTCGGCGGCATCGTGATTGCGTTCATACAGCCGTCGATCTCGATGGCGATTCAAGGAATCCTAGGATTCGTCTTCGCCTACAAGGTCTGGACGCTCAACCCATGACCCGCCCATCAGCACAACGAAGCCACCACGCGGCCTAGCATGACGCCTCGCAGAATGCGCACTATTGTGCTTGTTATCGCCGCGCTAATCGCCGCGTTTTTCGCTTTGCCCGAGGTACTGTCGTATGTAGGCGTTAGTTTTGAGCGACCGAGGATTGATTCCCCATGACCCGCGACCACCAGCACAACCCGGAACGAAATAATCCTGTCGTGCTTTAAACCTCCACCCCCTTGGCCCGCAAACTGGCTAACACCTCGGGCAGCTTCCCGGTCGCTTCGATCTCGTTGGCACGACCAACCTGCTGTCGGATAAAGCGATTTGCTGTTGCCGCTTCTCAGGCGTCATCCGTTGATCGCCGTGAGACAAAGGCTTTAGCCGCCGAAGGCTCGGGTTCCCAGAAATTTGACGGCAGCGAAGGTCGCAAAAGTGATCGCAACCGCGCCTGCGAGTGACACGCCGAGCCGTTCGAATTGCGGCCATTCGGGCGGGATTGAGTTCGCGATTGTCCGAGCGTTCAAGGTAAATGCAACTATCGAGATTAAGGCGAAAAGAATATTGGTACTGGGCGAGTATTGTTCATAGAGCAAGAAGCCAGTAATGCCATAAAGCAACGCAGTACCTACCAGTTTTAGCGTGACTCTCTGCGCCGCATTCATGCCGTCACGATATCTTGTCGGAGCGTGCCTTGAAAATGACCTACGATCCAAGGATGAAACTGCATCCTCCACCGTCGGCTGTGCTCGGGGACTGGGGGCATGGGCGACAAATGCCAATATTGGGAACCGACGAAGGCACGAGGCATGTCTTAAACGCGATACGATAGCGGCTTAGGCCATGCGGGCCACGGGTGGCTATTACTTCCTGCGACTTATTTCGCCTTCAGGAAATAACCGCGTGGCACGTTCGACCATATCTGACGGATCATCGGGGCAGAATTCAATTCGAATTACTGAGCACTGAAGCGCTTCTTTGTGGAAACGAGAATAAAGCTGCAATATCCATGGCGCACCGAGGTTGCCAAAATTGACGTCAGTGTTTCGGCACTTCGGCGAATCTGTGGTAATCGCAAGTAGAAAATCTGATCGATCGCGACTCCATTTGCGAACCCAGACGAAACCTGCAATCGCAACGATTACCAGGGTCACGAGCAGAAACAACATCCCGAGAGAGAAACGGAACCATCGTCGGTGGGCAGTCGGAGCAGTGTCGGCCATAGCCATTCAGCCTAGCGACCTTGGTCAGTGACTGTCAAAAGAGCAGAAATTCGGAGAGTGGGTCAGTTTGAAAATGGGAATTGGCCATTCAACCGATCGACAGGCCCCCATTCGCCTCCCCTCCCCTGATAGGTGTTCACAAAAACTTCGAACTGTTGATCGCAGTTCGTGCATCCAAGGGTGCATTCAATGTTGTCCGTCCAGGCAAGCGAACCGTCGAGGATTTCCAAAGTACCCTCCTTCAATTGTTTGAGGAGGAACGACAGAGCGAATTCCCATTCTCCGGAAGACCGAATGGGATGAGGAAGGCACATAAAGTTACATTGTTGGCAGCCTAATTGCATTCCCCTCATCCTGAATTCTGGTCTCCCCCGTGCGGTCACAAAGACCGCCGCCCTAAATATTGATTCCCAGTGCACCCAGCACGGCCGCGCAGAGGATGATTGCACCAAGGTAATGATACGGCAGTCCGAAGATTGGCCGAAAACCGAATACGTGCAATGCTATGAAGACCGCTCCTAAAACCGCCAGCGGAAACACCCGCCCCAGCCGCTCGGCAGATCGATAAGTCATGCCCCCATGATACCCGGCGGTAGGGGCTAGCCCAACGCAGCCTAGCGGCTCGCCTAACGCGATGGCTGTCGAAAACGATCCCAGCTAGCCTTGGCCGATTCGAGGGGCTTAAAGTTAGAGCCCTGCGCTGCCGCCTAAAGCGAACGCGATGCGCGGTGAGCGAACGCCAACAGCGTGATGCCCAGACCCAGCAATGCGATCGAAGATGGTTCGGGCACTGACGCCGAATTGCCTAGGTTGGCACTCGCTAGCCAGTTCGATGCAGTAAGAGCGATATCCTGCGCGTTGACGATGCCATCACCGTTGGCATCGGCTTGAGGGATGAGCCGTGTGGGCTTTCACCATCGAAGGTTCCAACGCCAGCAATTTGGCCGTTGTCGTTAATGAGCGTTGCCAGCGTAAGCGTCCATCCTGAATTTGGATTCAAGAGCGAATTCAAATCAACCATGTGGTTGCCTTGGTATAGGAAGGCATGATCGTTGGTGCTATTCCCGACGAACGAGTCTCCTACTACCTGACTCTTGTTATTTATGTCCCAGGCTGCGGTCGGGCCGCTGCCGAGTGAGCCAAGGCTATGCACGCCTGTATTGTCCCAAAGAACTGCATTCTGAGCGTGCAACGTCCCCGATCCGCCAACAACCTCGCCAAGGTTGTTGATCCCGACTGCCGCAGTGTTGGTATCGCAGGGAAGAAGCGACGGCAGATAATGTAGCGAAGTTCCATCGTAGAGGTACGCTCGTGCCATATTGTCCCCGGGAACCGAGTAGCCAACCATCTCGCCGCTGTCGTTGAGCGCTTCAATAGAACCGGTCGAGGGCAGAATCGACGTTAAGTCCTGCTGGCTGCCATCGCTGATGTTGTACAGGAACTTACTACTGCCCGATTCACCGAGAATCTGGCCCTTGTTGTTGATTTGCAGCGCGCTGCCACTCCAAAGATCTTGCAAAGTTGTCCCGTTCCTAAGAAACGCATCGCCTGATATCGGGATCGAGTTGGCGGTATACAGGTTTCCGACGACCTGTCCTTGATTATTACTGCCTGTGGCATCACTTCCGGTGTAGCCGGCGGCCGCAAGATAATGCAATGTGCCGTCGTACCAAAACGCCTGGGCGTTACTACTTTGGTCATTGGGGCTGTTACCGGACCAGTCGACGCCGGCGATTTCTCCATTCGCATTCATTGAGTTTGGCTTTCGCATCCGAGCAGCCTCTCTCTGATATATGGTCGGCAACTGTTCCTACTCCTCCCTGCGCGGCACTTGAGCCGTTACGGAGCATTTCATAGGGGTAGCTTTGCGGCCTGGAAGAAGGACCGCAGTAGCTTTGGTCGGAACTGTAGATCGCCGATGGTCTCGATCACCGCGTCGTGCAAGTGGTGCACATCGTCGGGTATGAAGTTGGCCAGGTCAGTGAACTTCGCCTGACTCCACAGCGGCTCGACCGGATTCAGGTCCGGCGCATAGGCCGGCAGCCATTCGACGTGTAACCACCGCACGCCTTTCTCACGTAGTCTGCGAACGGCTGAGCGATGGGCGTTCAGGCGATCCATCACGACGATCAAGGGGCGACGATGCTGCCGGTGCAACTCGCGCAGGTAGCTCATCACCTGGGGCGCGCGGACGTTTTCATTCTGCACGCGGAAGAATACGTTCAGCCGTCGTCGCCGTGGGGAGATGCTCAAGCTGCCGATGACACTCAACCGATCATGCCGGTCCCAGGCATATTGCTGCGGCCGGACGCCTGTCGGCGCCCAAGTACGTCGATTCAACGGTTGCAGGAGGAGCCCGTTTCATCGAGAAGGACGATGGTAGCTTGCCGGCGTCGTCCCCCTTTTTGATCCGCGGCCAGTCGTCCCGGCGCCAGCGCTCGATAGCCGCGTCGTCGCGTTCGCGGGCGCGACGTTGCGGCTTCTGCGGACTGAAGCCCAGATCGTGCAAGATGCGACCGAGGTGATCCGGATGGTAGGCAATGCCGAATTCGCGCTGGACCACCTCTGCAACGCGAGAGCATGTCCACAGATCCGTGTGGAATCCCGCAGCCAGCGGACCTTGCAGCAGAATTTCGCGCAACCGGCGTTTTTGGAGCACGCTGAGTTTCGACTTCGGACCAGGGTGGCGTTTGGGGGCCAGCGCCGCCAAACCGCCTTGCTGGAAGGCCTTCTTCCAGCGTTTGATACTCGACACGCTGACAGATAATAGGTCAGCGACTTCCGTGAGAAGTTTCCCGTCCCGTAGGAGTTCCACGGCAATCACACGACGGACCATCGAGTCCGCCGCAGGGCCAGGAGTGCTCATGCACCTTACTACGGTGCTAGCGATATCCGCGGTTCAGACGCCGCGCAGGGAGGAGTAGTTGCCCCTTCACGGTATCCGCACATCGCACGCTGTGCAAACGGTTGAAGGGCGTGTGGACAATAAGCCGGCCACAACGCACACGCCAACCCGCAAGCGGCAGCAACCCATGGCAATCTAGCCCTCCCTGTGCTGCTATTCGCACCTGTGCTGTGCCATGCCTGTAACCCTGCCTGGGAGCCATATCACGCATAGCGCAGCAGGCCATTCCCTCTCGCCAAGCCGCGCAGCGCAGGCCGCCGCTCCTCGCACCTAGTGCCATCGTGGATTATCATCGCCCTGCGATCGCACCAGATGCCCCATAACCGACTAACTAGACCACCGATCACAGACACCATTACGAGCTAGGTCTAGTGGGCTGTCTATGCCTGACTGGTTGTCGAAGACAGTCTATTTTTTTGGTTCGACCAATGGCTTGCGAGTATGAACGCACACTACAGAGCTTAAGGGGATTAGCTCTTTGTCAAGTACAAGATCTTCATCTTTCACGCCCACTACCTTTACAGCGCGCTGCGAGAAGCCGCCGTGGCCATCAGATACTGTCAGGAATCCAACATCGGCGTTAGTTCGCGGGAACTCATCGAAGATAGGCACCAACCGATCGGTGCCTTGATAAGCACCGCGATGGCTCAGGTTAGCGGCGTCGCGTGGAAACCAGGTAAGGATCAGGTACTCTTTGCCCGTCGACGCGGGCCGCACCCCGCCAAACGCAAGCCACTTCTTGGTAGCTTTAACAAGCCTCCCCCGTTTTGCGAATTGCACGTCGTCACCCGCAAGCGTCACTTTGATGTCGTAAGAATCGCCAATCACTAACTCACTATCCTGCGGTTTTGAAGCGACTGGGGCGGCGGGCTCATCGCTTTTGGCGAAATTCGACATCGCCAGGAACAAAAAACAGCCGACGCAGCAGCGTAGGTCCACAAGTCACCTCGAATGTTGACAGCATCACAGAGCAGGAAACTTGAACCAGCGCACAGCCATTTAGCCTAGCGACCGGCCTTAGGACGTGTCAAAAGAGCAGAGATTCTCGCTACTGACGTAGTCTGAATCTGAAATTGTTCTGAGGTTGGTATGGAGTGCGCGATAGAATTGGGGCATGGCCGAAACGCAAACTTCCAACCGATCATCGAGCGCTTTAATTGGTGCGTTTTCGGCCTACGTGCTCTTGAATCTAATCATGGTCTTCCTGGCGGCGGATGGCGCTCTGGGGCCAGTTATCGGAATGGGGGTGGTTGCGTTTTTACCCTTTTCGGCCCCATGTTCGGGACTCTGGGATTGCTTGTTATTCAATTCGCTTCCCGTTCTCCGCGGTTCCCTTGGACGCATGTCGCCGTTTTTGTCGTTCTAATGGCGATTGCATGCTGGCTTAATTTCCAAGCGTTACTTGCAGCAGGGGCTGCCGTATGAGCAAACCCCATGACCCGCGACCACCAGCAAAACGCGGACCCGCAATAACCGGTCATGGAACAGTCAACGGCTGTCAAAGGCTAGCCTTCGCCTGGGTGTCGTCGGCTCTTCGCTATCAAGAGTTTCTCGAACTCACGCACGGCTCTCGTTTCGGGCGGTGATTTCCTCGCTCTGCCCGTGTGGCTGTAAAAATGGACCTCGCCTGGTTCATCCGTGGCATCATCAAGGAGCCACTTTTCGACTCTCCACCACGAAAAAGATGCGATGTACCCACCCCTTAGATTCTGCTCAGCAGACTCCAGTGATGAGGCTACATGCGAAACCGCCTCAAGCACGTGCCCTTTGCGGTCGACGATCTCGCACAAGATCACGACCCAAACGTATCTGACGTTCGTCTTCATCACTTTGATCCGTGAACACCCTTCTCAACTCAATTTGATACCAGCGGCGGGCGTACTTGGGGACTAAGGGCATGGACGTTTATTGTCCTTCTTCACGTTCGTTGATCCTTCGCGCCAGTTCGACTCGCTCGGAATAGAACGTGTTCCAGTTAGGAATGCGCGTTTTCTGCCGCGATGCCAATTGATCCGCGAAAATGAGCGATTCAAGAGCCAGCGCGTTCGGCAAGAGCGGTTCCCTGTTCATATGGGCCACGGATTCCGTAAGTTCGGATTCCATCTCGGGCCAATTTGCTGCCGTGATCTTGCCGGTTTCAATCTCCCCCAGCACCATCTCGCGGATTGTTTTAATCCACTCTGCAAGCGCTTCTCGCCGAGCCGCCAGAAATTGGTCGAGGTTTAGAATCTCGCAGGTCCGCGTCTTCATCGTCTCCTTGTTCCACATACGGTCATCAGCCATTGCTCAGTATCCTTCCGAAGTCCAACGAGAATTGCAACCACTGTCGGCTGTGCTCGGGGGCTGGGGTGTGGATAGCATTGCGCCGAGCGCGTGATAGGTAGCGATCATGTCGTACGGTCAATGCGTCTTTGTCGCAGTTCCTCAAGAAGAAAGCCGTTACTTCCTACAACCAAGTAGTGCGTGACGATGCTTTCAAGCCGATCATCCGCAGAAAGCACTCCTGCAACGAAGGGGTCGTACTCATCTAGAATTTCTGGTTGGAGCTTTTGTGCCTCAGCAAAATCTTGGCTCGCTCCGGCGTCATTTCTTAGATGCTTCCGTAATGCCCCACGACAGACGAATGCCGAGCCACGGCTTGCAGCGCCTGCTCGTGATAGCTCCAGCACTTTCGAGAAGTCGTCCGCTGCGTCTCCAAAATCCTTTTTAAACATGTGGATTCTTGCCCGATGGAGGTAGGTGTCAGCCGCAGGTCGCAGCCGAATGGCCTCCGAAGCATCTGCTAATGCCGCGTCGAGCCCTCGAAGCTTGTCGATTTGCTTTGGATGCTCCCAGATAAGGAGAAGCGAACGGAATTTATAACGATCCGCATTCAGCGGATCATGCCGAACCGCTTCGTCAGCATCCGCAAGGGCGAGACTGTATTGCTTCTCGTCAAGATGCGCTAATGCACGCAGGAAGATGATCTCGGCATCGCTCGGCGCTTCACGAACTGCCACATCTGCAAGCTCGATAGCGCGTCGCGAATTGCCGAGATATCTCGCTGTGACAATCGGGCGCTCTCGCATGGGTCTCTCGATGTCGCCCAACACACGTTCGATATCCACGAAATCAGAACGCCACACATCCGCTTTCGGCGGTAATGATTGGGCACTCGCAATTTCGGTGTGAGCTTCGACATCCTTGCCGAGATTCGACCAGCACAACGCTCGATGCAGGTACACTTTGACCGTGCGTTGCTCATTGGCAATTGCGTTAAACGCAACGATCGCGCGCTGAAAATCCCCGCCATTCATGAACGCGACAGGCTTGGAGATTTCAACCGCTGCCGGCTCCTCGGATCTTGCGACCATCCATCCAAATAAAAGAAATGCCCCAATGAACGAAAGGTAACGGAGCATGGCTTGTCTCCCGTCATGGTTGTAGCAGCGATGGACGCAAACCATTAACCGGACCTCCAAACGACCAATCGGGAGGCAGCGGCGGGTGTGCTTAGAGGGTGTCTTCAAATTGCATGAAGCGTAGAAAACCGTTACGACTCCGCCTTCTTGGTCTCAAGTCAAGGAAGACGGAGCCGCAACGATGTGTGGGCAATATCCCAGCGACGTGACGGATGGACAATGGCAAGTACTGCGGAAGTTGTTGCCTCGACGTTCTTGACTTGGTCGGCCGCCGCTGGATCGACGTGTGATCTTGAATGCGGTCCTCTATCTGAAGCGAACCGGCTGCCAATGGCGAGCGTTGCCGCACGACTTCCCGAAGTGGAAGTCGGTCTACACGATCTTTCGGCGTTGGCGACTGGACGGAGTGTGGCAACGACTCCACGACGCACTGGTCAAGCTCGTTCGCCGGAGGGCGGACAAGAAACCGACGCCGAGTGCGGCTATCTTGGACAGTCAATCGGTGCGAACTGCCGAAGGGGGCGAAGAACGAGGCTACGACGCGGGGAAGAAGATCACCGGCCGCAAGCGGCACGTGGCCGTCGATACTCTGGGAATGCTCCTGGCGGTCGTCGTACATGGAGCCTACTGGCAAGATCACGACGGTGCCTGCTTCGTGCTGCTGAAGCTGCGGCAACTCGGTCGGTTGCGGGTCGTCTTCGCCGACAGTGCCTACAGCCGTAACGGGCTGCCGGAATGGGTGAAACAGACCTGTGGCTGGATCCTGCAAACCGTGCTCCGACCGGTGGAGACAAAGGGCTTCGTGGTCCTACCCAAACGCTGGATTGTCGAACGGACCTTCGCTTGGATCAGTCGTTGTCGCCGCCACAGCAAAGATTATGAACGCACCACAGAAGCGAGCGAAACAATGATCTACATCACCATGATCGGACTCATGTCGCGACGGCTCGCCCGCCAAAACGACTTTTGAAGACACCCTCTTAGGGGCTGGGGGCATGGATGGTATCAACTTGGGTGCCTAAGTTTGTCCATCCAGCCTTCTTCCAGACCAGCCTTCTTCCAGAGCTGAAGTTTGAAGTTCCGAGCTTCGGGAAACAATTCTCGCTCTTCCTCGTCGAGAATACGCGCGACTTCGTCTTCATCCTCGGTATACCCCTCGCCAAAACGGTTTCCCACCATCACGACTGCTTCGTCACCAAGCAATCGTCGCCAAAAAGGAATCATCGGACACGGCACGTCCGTTTTCGAGAGAAGTTCAACGTAATCAGACGCCATGATGCATGGACTTCCCTTGGCAGTGCACAGTCGAACATACGCCCGCCGCTTTCGTATGAACCTCAGTTCCCACGCTAGCCATCCAGCAATCCCGGTCATCGCTAAGAACAATGTCCCCAGTCGGAACTGGAACCAGCGGCGGGTGTGCTTGGGGGACGGGGACATAGATGATTGTTCTAGCATTGTCGCTCGGATTTCAGGCTGGTCCGAAGCGGTCTAAATATATCATTCGGCACAGCCAGCAAATGATGGCGATGGACGCTGAAAGGATGATCAATTGCGTCACTGTAAACTGCCACACCTTCAAGCCGCCGCGGGTCGTCTGCCGACGCATCGCTGACATGGCTGACCTCGCAACGATCAGCCAAAGAGCGAAGATCGCTAATGCTGCAATTATGCCAGGAGCATCGCTCGCCCCCTCAGGAGAAGACGCATCGCCGAACGCAACCACCGCCAATAGGGCTGCGACGACGGCCACGCCGGCCACGGTGACTACCGTGCCAAGCTCAAACCGGAACCAGCGGCGGATGTGCTTGGGGGCTGGGGGCACGGTAAACGTTAAATAAAGATAAACGACTCTGTCCTCTAGCGATTGTCTTGAACGGAAACGCCTTCGGCCCTGCGACCGTAAGGCAAAACTTTCACCGCACAAGATGGCAATCGCTGGCGCAGCCGCTCAACAGCAGGATCGCTGAACCACGTACCACCAAGGGTCAGTCTCTGTAGTTGCGTGCATGTCGCGAGGGTATCGAGGGCTGCATCGCTCAAGGGGCTGTATTGGTCGCCCCTGTCGTAGAGCAGCTCTAAGGAACGGAGTCCTTGTAAGCCGCTCAGTACCTTCAACCCCTTATCAGTCACGCGCTGGTTTTCGAGCTCAAGAGTGATGAGATGTTCCAGACCTGCTAGATGCTTCAGATTCTCATCTCCTACTCCTGGACTTCCCCCAATGATTTTGATCCGTTCGAGATTTGGCTGTTTCGCTAGCTCGCGAAGTCCGGCATCTGAAATGTCCGTCAGCTCGAAAATCATCGCTTCCAAGTTCGGAATTGGCTTCAGTCGTTCAAGAGTGCGATCTGCATGAATTGATTGATAAAATACGACCTCTCGATTCTCATCGGCCTCAACAACTGCTATTTGGCGCGCAACAGCGAGGTCCTCGTTTCCATCTAGCAACTGGAACATTACCAGCATTGTCATGAAGGTTGCGACCGCGAAGAGGAACGGGCCACGACCGATTCGCCAGGGGGCGACGTGGCTACTTGAGTATTCCGTTGTCATGGTAGTCGCTGTTTCTGGCTTGGTGTGGAAAACACGAGTTGGAACCAGCGGCGGATGTGCTTAGGGGCTGGGGGCATGGATGCTGCATCGGCCAACCGAGGGCAAGCTATGTTTGTCTTCAACTCAACCACCGTCGGCTGTGCTTGGGGCTGGGGGCATGAACTCTATCTATCCGACACGGGCCGAGGATCGTACTAGCCGCCAAGCAATTAGATACGGGATGCCGACAAGCGCGCCACCTAACGCGCCGATCATTCCAAGCATGAGAGCGTCCTCGCCAATCTCTGCTGCTGTGTCAACGCCCCAATAGACTACGAACGGTAGCACAAGCAGTGTCATTATTGGACCGGCAACTATCGCTAGAAGTCCAATAGCAAGCAGCGGCTGAGAGCGCGCCTTCGATGCCACATGTCCGTGCGTCGATTGTGCTGCCGCAATGGCAAATAACCAAGCACACGCCCCGATGATCGCGCCCAGAGCGACGACGGGCGGTAGCTCGTAGCTAGGGGGCGTCCGCCAGAATGCAGCTACGATTCCGGCGCAAAATATGGCCATGACGCCTGCAATTGGTTCTGTTGGCGAAATCACCCAAACCAGCACCGTCGCCGTAATAAATGACGCCACGACTCGCGGTAGGCCGCCTGGACCGATCCAGGTGGCCGATGCAGTCGCGGCGGCGACGAACGTGACCATCCACAGGAGTGCAGGCAATGTAAATTGGTATCGCATGCGTGGCCGCTCGTTACAGGACCGACGACTGCCGGCTGACTTCGGCCTCTTCCCTCGTTTCGACCGTAACCTCTAGGAGCATCGTCCTCGGCGAAAACGTGAACCAGCGGCGGGTGTGTTTGGGGGCTGGGGAGGTTACGGTCTGCATCAGCCCGCACCATCATTCCAACGAACCGGGAGGGTCATGTTCGCCTTGATGGCCGCCGCAAGCATTTCAGCACCGGAATTGAGATCGGTTACTGGTTCGCTGCGTCCGTTGCTGAACTCAACGCTTATTCTCCATGTCGCGCGATAGCCCTTGCGGATGTGAATTGCCCGAGCGCCAACCACAGAGATTCGCCGCTCATATGGACGGAAATACCCTCGTGTCCAGACAACCAGTACTTGGGATGTCGGGTCGAAGACAATGCGCAGCTGGGCGATCCAAATGAAAATCCAAATGGCAGCGATCGCGAGACAAGCCATTGATGCCAACACTAGCGAAACGGTCGTGCCATGAATCCCAAGATTTACGTCAAACAATCCCTCGGCGGCGATACCCACACCTAACGAGAGCGCTTCCAGTCCGAATATCAAAGCCAGCACCCTGAACCACAACGGGAACCGGCCCGAATCAAAGAGGAACACCCTGTTATTGTGCATGGCATGTAGTTGGTCTGAATGATAGGGTTTCGTCCATTAACAGTCCCATTGGGCGGCCGATCGAATTCGATAGGTGCGTAGCAGGGCTACTCATACGTGATCGAGCAGCGGGTGTGCTTAGGGGCTTGGGGCATGGACCTTATTCTAGCTTTCAGCTGTCAGGAAATCCCTTTCCTCGATAGAATGATTGGATGCCATGCGACGTAACAATTCACGAGTGGGTGATTCATGTTATGGCGACAATTACTTGTCCTCGGCGTAATCATTTGCCTTGATGTGGTCGCATCAGCGACACAGCAGGGCTGCGACAAGTTGAGGTTCGGTGTCGAGCAATTTGCGATCGAGCAAGTACCGTTGAATGCGCTGTGGCTGGACGGCGATGGCAAATTCGACTTTCCCAAGTTCGACTTCGACAGCACGGCAAATTGGAAATCGTATGAGGCGTCGTGGGAGATTCGGAACTCGAAACTCTACCTGACCGAGTTCAAAGCCAAGCGAGGCGGGAAGGCACTTTCGTTTTCCGACGTGTCTCCGGGAAATAAATTGCCTTGTCTGGCGAAATGGTTTACCGGGCGCATTCATCTCCCGATCGGCGACTACGATCAAGATACTGGCCACTACGCCGTGATCGTCACTGCCCACATTACGCAGGGTGAGGTCACGCAATTCACGCTGGCCACAGACGAGCCGCTTGAGTTCTCATGGAACGGCGTCCCTGAACAGGGACGAAAGGAAGAATCCAGTCGAACAAAGTGAGGAACCAGCGGCGGGTGTGCTTGGGGGCTGGGGACATGGAGTCACTTCAAATTACCTGGCTCGTTGAGAATCCATGCCGCGTTGGGATCGGACGATTGAAGCAGCAACCGTTGGCATTCGTCACGCAACGACGAAAGGTCAGCGATACCATACTCGTTACCGTACTTGACATGTCCCCACGGTCTAAACAACGAGGCGCTCTCCTCGCTGCCATCGCTGTAATGTAGTGTGCCAAGTGTCCCGTAGGCGGCAGGTCGCGTGTCGAGCCGTGCTCGGTCGAATGGCTTGCTGAGCATCGCTTGTATTGCGGCAGGATCAGTGATACTCAATCGAATGCGCGCAGGATCAAGGCCAATTAATAGTTCGACGTCTTGGATTTGCTTCTCGGGGTCCGGAAATGCGTATGGGAACGGATTTGGTCGACTTTTCCACCCTAACCAGATGGCAACTATCGTTACCACAACCAACATCGTGCCAAGCGAGAAGCGGAACCATCGTCGGCGGGTAGTCGGAGCAGTGTCGGCCATAGCCATTCAACCTAGCAACCCTGGTCAGTGACTGTCAAAACCGCCGATCGACAAGTTATTGAAGCTGACTCGGGTCGCTTGATAGAATTGGGGGCATGCGGACTTCAGCCCAACGCTGGAATAAACGATGGTGGATGACGGCCGTTCTTCTCGCCGTCATTGCCCTGATGCTGATTGGCATTGAGATCGCGATTGAAAATTGTGAGCGTCAAGAGCGGGATGCAGTGAAAATGCGCAGCAGCGGTCCGGCTGATGACCCGGGATTTGTGTGGGAGGTAGATTCGCTGAAAGATTTTCCAGAATCACAGTGACCCGCGACCATTAGCAGCGCAGGTACCAACAGCGCACCGCAAAACGATGCCCACCACGCGGCCTAGCAGGCCCACTGGCGAGAGGCCTGGCCGAATACGCCCCCCAAGGCAGCCCTAGCTGCACCGACAGCGTTAAACGCGAAGCTGCGCAATCGCGCAAAGTTAGTATCGTGCTAGTGGAACGGAGGTCGTCCGTGAGATAGGTTCCATGTTACCACCCAAAGAATGACTCCAACTTGCAATATCGCTAACCAAATGATTGGTGCGAAGAGCGCCCCTCGCCACCCTTTCGCAAGTGCGCCGATTCCCACTGCGATGGAGGGTGCGGCTAAAAAAGCTGCCAAGCGGAGATCTTCGGTCTCCAACCAGATGATTCTTAGTAGGGCTGCCCCAACGGCAAAACATGCAGTAGCGATTAGAAGTCGCGCCGAACTGAACTGGAACCATCGTCGGCGGGTATTCGGAGCGGTGTCGGCCATAGCCATTCAGCCTAACGGCTTTCGTGCAATTGGCTTCTAATACGACGCCGGAAGATTCCTCTCACCAACAAATATCCGGGTGGGATTGCGAGCCAACAGAGCGTGAGAAATGAGGCCCAAATCGCCTGCAAGTGCGGAAGAAGGCCCCTGGCTAGCTCATAGTTGAAGTCCGCGAGCCGGTGAGAGGCGGTTGGCGGTGGCTCGACCCTCCAAGAGCTAAGAAAAGCGAGCATTATCGCATAGGAAATCAGCCAATAGAGAATACCTCTCATTCCAAATTGAAACCACCGTCGGCGAGTGGGCGGCGCAGTGTCGGCCATAGCCATCCAGCCTAACGACCCCGCGCGGGGCGTGTCAAAAGAGCAGAAAGTCGGTAGTGGTACACTCTGATTCGAGTTTTTTTTGGGGAGGGATACGGGCGGTTTGCTAGAATTGGGGAATGATCGCCTTTCGGGTTTCAACAGTGCTTTTCTGGTGCGCCGTGATCGTCGTTCCAGTTGTAGCGGCGATGTTTCTTATCCGCTTCTACCGCAGATAGCCCCATGACCCGCGATCACCAGCACAACCCGGAGCGTAACAAGCCGGTCGTGCGTTAAACCTCGCCCCCCTTAGATCGCAAACTGGCCAACACCTCGGGAGCTTCCCGGCCGCTTCGATCTCTTTGGCGAAATCTAGCTGGATTCGTACCCTAATCACCCCCGCACGAATTCCACCATCACCGTGTTTGATGGTTGCGGGCATGGACGATCGATGTCACACGGTTTGGTTCGGCTCATCGGGCAAACCGATTGCCGGTTTATCAACTGCCGGACCGCACGTACATCTGCGTTATAGTTGGTCGGCAAACATTGCTTTGTAGTGGCGATACCACTCACTTTGAAAGCGTTCGTGTGGGTCGTACTTCCGCTTCAAACGGAGAAATGCGACAAATTGCGGATAGCAAATCTCCACCTGTCGGCGTTCGGCCCACCGATGGTACGTCAGGTAGAATCGCCCGCCGTGTTCGATGACTCGATCGATGATGCGACGGAAGTCCTCGGCGGCTTTTTGTCTTCCTTCATCTGTATGGACGACATGCAGGTTGCAAACTATGCAGACCGAGGATTCTCTGGCCCAAGCGAGGAAGCTCTCGTCGTCTCGTTCGATAAAGCGGATCGTCCCGTAGGTCATATCAACAGCGTACTGAACAAAGTCTTCGCGCACTTGAGCCATAAATGGCAGAAACGCATCTTTCGTCACATAGGCTTCGGTAATCATCTCCGTGCCGCGTTGCACGTCGACCGCTTCTCGGTACGCATCGAAATTGCCGGCAAGCTGATGCAAATCCGACCAATAAACTTGCCCAGAGGTCGAGAGGTAGTACTGAGAATACGTCTCGTAGGCCCGCTTCTTATTGGTGCGCGCTAGAGTATAAAGCTGGGCCCAATCGTTGTCCGATAGCTGCAATTGGTCTTCGACGATGGGTGTCGCATTGTCGACAGGCCGGTAGCAGGCCAAGACTCCGGCATGCGAACCTGCTTCTGTCTCCAGGTCGGTGGAGTATTGGCAGTCGCCGTAGACGAACCCTTGCTGAATTCGCTTTTCGACTTCGGGCATGAGATCTTTGACGGCGATGATGTCTACGATCCGCTGGACTTTAGTGCGCGAGACCAAGCGAAGAGTTACGTGTGCGATAACGCCGAATAAGCCATAGCCGCCGATGACTAGCGAAAACAGTTCCGAATTCTCGCTGCGGCTGCACCTGTGCAGTTTTCCAAACGCATCCACGAGTAGGAAGGAATCGACATCGTTGATCATCGGTGGAAACTGCAAGCCACGGCCATGAACGTTCGAGGCCAACGACCCGCCGAGGCTGACTCGGTCCACCCCCGTTTGCTTTTCCTTGATTGCCCATTGGTCCGTTTGACCAAGTTGTTCGCGATTCAGGTAGTCGATTAATTCGGGCCACTCGATTCCGCTCTGGACTTCGATCTGTCCCTTGATCGGGTCGAAGTCCACCACACGATTGAAGTGACTCATATCGAGCAGTATCGAATCACAGCCGAATTGCTGGCCGCCCATTGCGTGGCGGCCCCCTGCAATGCTGATGGCCCTGTCTTCGCGTTGAGCAACTTGCACGGCCGCTTGGATCGCGTCGAGAGACGTCGGCTGCACAATACGCTTTACGCGCGTCGCATTTAATTGTGACTGAACGTCATTCACGACGAGTCCAGCACCAACCTTCCCGTCCAAGGGATGCTCTGGCGATGCGGGCGTTAGATCAGGCTCGGATGTATTTTTTGCCGGGTCAGGGCGTGCCGTCATGGAGATAATCCCAAAGAGTCTGGCGAGGTTCCAATGTGGCTGCCGCGAGGATCGATAAGATGTGGGACTGGGCGGCTACTTATCGTCTGCTCGTTGTTATTTACGCTGATCGACCGGATACCCAGGAAGAAAAGAAAGAGCGCAACGCCCTGTAGGACGTGATAAAGCGCGTTGTGATTTAGATAGATAGGATGGATGCCAAGTTGCAAGTACTGAAGGGCAGCGGCAACCAATACCAGTCCTAGACCAGCAAGGGCCAAGGATAAATCATCGTTCGCGCCATCGCGCCATCTCAACGCGATGGCGGCGAGCAAAAACAATATCGCCGGTAAGTTGTCGGCGATTCCAAGCCAGAAATCTTGTCGAGCAAAAACGATCACCGCAGCGTACATCAGAAACTGCGTGCCGGCAGCGACCACCATCCATTGAATGTACTCCGGCGACAAGATGAATTCGGCACCAATTGCATACATGGAAAACGCCGTCACTCCCATTGCGACCAGAGTAGCAGGCCAAAGCACGCCATAAGCCAGTGTTCGCTCGTCGCGAAGGAAACCATGAACTGTGCCGCCGAATAGCGAGGCTGCGCAAATTGACCCGAAGAAAAGCGCGAGCCAAATCCCAAGCGATCCAGTGGAAACTTGGGCACCTCGGAGCAGAATTAAGAGCACGGCAGCTTCAATTGCTACGGCGTAGTCGGTTAGCGTGACATCAGGTTCCGACATTGTCAGCCGCATTTATTCCGCATTGGAAGGCAGGAGGCATAGGTGCCAAATACCCATGATACGAACGCCGCGCTAGTTTTCCAGCCTGAGCCAGTTATCGCCTCTGCATCTTCGGTTTACAATTTCTATTGCAGTGCATGATGCCAAAAAGGTCATAGGCGTGGTAGCGAGGGGCAATTGACATGAAAACATTGCAGATGCATCGCGTCTCGCGGTCGGCCTTGGCACTTTGGTTACTTTCGGCGCTCTTTTGCTTCCGCGTTGTCGGCCAAATCATTGTCGAGCTTTGGCACGTGCGCTTCTTGCCTCCTTCGGAAGAGTGGTTTTCCGGACTATTGCCTTATCCCCAGCTGCTGTTCTGCCAAATTCTGATCATCGGGCTAATGGCTAAAATCAATCTCGATTTCACTCGAAGATCGGGTTGGAGTTATCGACCTCGTCGGTTTGCAGGAACGTTCTTGGTCGCTTTTGGGAGCATCTATTTGCTGGCGATGGTGATCCGCTATGCGATTCGGATGACTCTCTACCCCCACGAACGTTGGACGGGGGGATCTATTCCCATCTTTTTCCACTGGGGGCTGGCCACCTACCTGTTGGTCTTGGGAATACACCACTGCAAGCTTCGGCGAACTGAAGTGCATCTCCAAGTCCGATCATCACGTCGCGTCTGGCTATCGCGGTGCGCTTGGCTGGTAGGCGGATCATTAATAGCCGTGTGCCTGACCCTGTGGATCGTTTTTTTAGTGGGTCCCTCGATATTGGCGTGTCAACTTGGTATCCGCCCGGCTGAATTCGCCGTACGAATTGATCGCAAAGTGCCGCTTACGGCCACCGACGGGATCCCATTGGTGGCCGATATTTACCACCCTCGCAGAGCGGGAGCAAAGACTCCGACGATCCTGGTGCGGATTCCCTACTCAAAGACACTCATCAACGGAATGTTTGGAACGATCGTTGGACGAATGTGGGCCGAGCGGGGCTATACGGTTGTAATCCAAGGAACCCGAGGGCGATTCGACTCGGGAGGCGATTACTACCCGCTGCGAAGTGAGCGACAGGATGGTATCGACACGCTGGCATGGTTGGTCACGCAGCCCTGGTATGACGGACGCCTAGGTATGTGGGGATGCTCCTATTACGCGTACACAGAGTGGGTTCTGGCGGATCGCGCCAATCCTGGCCCGACAGCATTGATCATTCAAGAGTCCAGCACCGATTTCCACGGCATGTTTCATCCAGGCGGCGCATTTTCACTGAAGAGTGCTCTCCACTGGGCAGTCATGTCGCGCGGGGCGCGTGATACCACACCCACCACAGATGCCATGCAGCGAGGGTTTGATGGTCTCCCTGTGATTGAGGCGGACGACCGTGCCGCAAGCGATATCCGTTTCTTTGATGATTGGGCCACGCACAGCGAGCGCGATGAATATTGGGCGCAGATAGACGGCGAAAATCGCGCACGAAGCCTGCAAGCACCGACGTTGCTTATGGCAGGCTGGTACGATCCGTTCCTCCCCACCCAGCTGAACGATTATGCACAAATTCGTGCTCACGCTATTCCGCAGATTGCCTCTGCGGTGCGTTTGATTATCGGACCGTGGGTGCATGCTGGCACCATAACCCCGCCCGATGGAAGCAGGCTGAAGAACTTTCGGCTGGAAAGCCTGGCCCCAAGTGTGCCATGGTTCGACGAACATTTGCTCGGACGCGCGACGGATCTGTTCTCCCCTGTACGAATCTTCGTTATGGGAACGAATAAATGGCGGGACGAGCAAGAATGGCCGCTCGCGAGAACCCAATACACTGCCTACTATCTGCACAGTAGTGGCCATGCCAACACCCTGGATGGCGATGGCTTCTTGGCAACGTCTCCACCGACCTCTGGCGAACCATCGGACGAGTATCAGTACGATCCGATCAACCCCGTTCCAACAGCCGGCGGTGCCATGCTCGGGCCACATGCCGGAACGACGTCGCAAAACGTAGTCGAGAATCGTCCAGACGTTCTCGTATACACGAGCGAGCCCCTCACGGGCAACCTTGAGGTGACTGGTCCAATCGAACTCGTTCTTTCCGTCGCCACATCAGCACCGACCACCGATTTCACCGGAAAACTTGTGGACGTTCACCCGGACGGGTCGGCCTACAATATTTCGGAGGGCATCCTTCGCTGCCAATTCCCGCGGAACTCGGACAACGCCAATGGTGGGCAAGAAATCAAGATCACAATGTGGCCAACTAGCTTCGTATTTTTAGACGGACATTGCATACGTTTGGAAGTCTCTAGCAGCAACTATCCGCGATTTGACCGCAATTTGAATACCGAAGGGCCTGTGGCCACGGCCGTGACACCGGTAGTGGCCCACCAATCGATCCATCACGATATGCAAGCACCTTCTCGGCTAATCCTTCCGGTGATTCCGCCGACCACGTCTCGCTGAACCGCCTTTGCATCACTTCCGCGTCAGCCAGAACCAGATCATTGCTAGGACTGTAAGCAGCGCGAATAGCACGGTCATTATCCGCCCACCGCTCGCTTGAGGCGCGAGGGTCATGCCTTCAACGGTGCTCCCTCCGCGGCCGATGACATGCAGAATGTGTTGGCGCGCAGCATCGGTCGATACAGCGGCATGCCTCAACACTTGGGCCGCGATTCCCTGCTGATCGCGCAGTAATCCCAGCAAAATGTGTTCCGTGCCGATGTAGCGGTGCCCCATGGCGCGCGCCTCTTCCATCGCGTATTCAATGACCCGATTAGCCCCGTCGGTTTCCCGTCGCCAACGTCTCGGCGGCGGACTCAGCCTGTCCTTAACCACCTTATCGATCTCACCCCGGATTCTCTGCACGTCAACGGCGAGGCGCTTTAGGAGATTGGTTGCGACAGAGTTCTCGTCCTCGACGACCGCGAGCAGAACGTGCTCTGTACCGAGTTGACCGTGGCTGGCCAGTGCTTTCTCGTTAGCGCGCTGAATGGCAAGGCGAGCGGAGTCTGAAAATCGCTCATACATCTCGACACCGTTGGCTGTACGGTAGACAGCGGCGGGCATGCTTGGGAACTAGAGGCATTAACAATGGAATTCGGCGTCAAGGCTTCGCTTCTCAAGCGACTGGAGGCCGATCAGGTTGACGGCCCGCCAACATATTTCCCTTGTAACGTGCAATGCACTTCGCCGTCGGGTCGCTCGACGATCCAAACCTCCGCGACAACCGACAAGCGATCATAGACCCGTGTGCGGAAATACTCGACGGTGGGAGGCTGTCCATTCTTTTCTGCCATGCTGCGGACCTCTCCCGCAGCCTCGTCACGATCCGGCTGCCCAAGCGTGGTGATGGCAGCAGCAACGGTGCGGACAGGGCGGAGCAGTTCAAAAAGACGCTCCTTCTCTTCGTGAGGTATCACAGCGAACAGCAGGTCACGTTTCGAAGCTGGCGCCGCTCCGCCGCAGAATGGGCAATGATAAATTATCAGCGTCGATGGCCCCTCGCACTCCGGCTCTTGATACCTGAAATGATATTCGTTGGTCCGCGCGTCAAAGTCGATTGGGTTATGCGGATCGTCGGCAGCCTTTTGTAGGTAGTCACAGCTACACGCAACGTCGGTGACAGAAGCGTGTGTGGGGCGTTCGGCCATTTCTGCACCTTACGAACGAGAACTGTATGATAACATCCGCCCCAACGACAATTGATACCAGCGTCGGCTATGCTTCGGGCGGACATGGTTGCTCAGATAAAAACGGCACGAAGCGATGCGACACTTCCTTTTCAAAAATGCTGTCTCAGTCGACCGGAAAAACTCAATCTCACTCACCAGCACTAGCGCCAGTCATCTGCAGCCAATCGTCACGCCAGATTCTGATTTCTCCGTCGGCTCCGCCCGTGACGATCGATGCTCCGTCCCCGCTGAACGCTACGCAATTGACGACGTTCGTATGCTCCTCAAGCGAGCCAATCACTTCGCCGCTGATCACATTCAGCAGCCACACGGCGTGCCAGTAGCTTGTGCTGGCAACAAGTATCCTCCCATCCGGGGAAAACGCCATCGATTTGATGCCGTCGCGCGGCACGCGCAACTGTCGCACCACTCCGGTCATGACATCTCGCAAAACAATCGTCATTCCTACGGTGCCGCCCGCGATTGTCGCGCCGTCGGGCGAGAAGGTCAGACACGTAACAACGTCCCAGGAGGAATCCTCGCCTGGGCGAAACCGGGCGGTGATTTCTTCGCTGCGGATGTCCCAGAGCTGAATCTCGTCGTTGACAGCAGTCGCCAGCAATTCACCGTTCGGTGATAGCGCCATCGCGTTGACAGACCACCAGCCTCCGCAGGTTCTAATCGGGACGTCGCCCCAACCACGGAATCGAGCACGTTCATGACCAGTTTCGAGGTCGAGAATGGTCACGTTTCCGACGCTTGCCCCTTCCTCCATGCGCGATCCGCCGCAGATGATCGAATCGTCATTTGCGCCGATGGCGAGCAACTTGGCCGATCCCTCCGGGAACTGGAACGTGTTTTGGCAGCGCAGTTGCAGCGGGTCCCAGACTCTCAACGTTCCATCGCCGCTTGCCGAAACAAGATGCGAGGCCGATAACGCCATGGCCGCCACGGGAGATGAATACGCGCAACTGATTGCGGCCGGCCGCGCATTATCGGGCTCCCAGACTTTCAGCGAGCCATCCTCGTAGCCGGCGACAATGCGATGACTGTCGTCGCTGATGGCCACACGGCGCACCTGGTTTCGCAACTTGCCCAACCGTCCGATTTCAGCGCCGCTGCGAAAGTTCCATAGTCGGACAACGTGATCATCCCCCGCGCTCGCAAGGATCACGCCATCCGGCGAAAAGCAAATGTCGCGAACATATCCTTGATGTGCAGCCGGCCGTGGATCAGACAACGCCGTCTCAGGATCGAGTTGCTGTGTAAAGAGACCAGGACTGGTCAACTTGCGAATCAACTTTCCCGCAGGCATTTCCCAAAGGCAAACGATGCCGTCGTTGCCCGAGGTGGCGAGCAGTCGGCCATCCGTCGAGAAAGCCGCCAATTGGTGATACCACGGACCACGACCAACATACTGATGGCGTTCAGATCCGAGCGTGGCGACAACCCGCCCCGTTAGCGTTTCAACGACAAACGGTCGCTCCCCCGCGTTCGCACAGGCGAGGAGTAATCCATCTGGCGAAAAAACCAAACGCGCGCTGGGCCAATCACTGCTGATCGGAATGCACCATCTCTGCACCCCGTTTTGTGTGCCAATCAGGCTTATAACGTCGTCGTCCGCCACGGCAAACCACGCGCCATCCGACGATAGCGAGGCGGATCGTAACCGCGGGAACGTTCCAGGCAGTTCGCTCCGCTGCCGCGGCCTCCCAAGGTCGACGAGCGACAAGGTTCCATTCTCATCAAGGAGCAATGCCTTGCCAGCATGCAACCAAACGCTTGAGCACGAGTCGGGAAGAGGGAGCGACGAAACCTTGCCGTCCGCTGTACAAAGCATGACGCCTTGGAAGTTCCGTTGTCCGTATACCGCGATACTCTCGCCATCTG
Organism: Heliamphora exappendiculata; assembly: GCA_034768845.1. Classification (NCBI taxonomy): domain Eukaryota; kingdom Viridiplantae; phylum Streptophyta; class Magnoliopsida; order Ericales; family Sarraceniaceae; genus Heliamphora; species Heliamphora exappendiculata. The sequence continues at coordinate 8,655 of JAOTRH010027998.1, read as the reverse complement.
GCAAGAACATCACTTGCGAGATCTCGTTGGGACCTGCCACGTCGATGGTGGCACGCAGCGATTGCGAGCCAACGTCCCAAATCCGCACGTTGCCGTCCGAGGAACCGGTCGCGGCCGCCTTGGAATTCGGCGAGAAAGCCACCGAAATAACGATATTCGTGTGACGGTCCAATGCCTCGTCACTAAGCGTCCTAGCGCTGGACTTCATAGTTTAATCACGCATCGGGCGCGATTTAGCATCTCGGATCCGGTAATAGTGCGGTCGAGGAACACGTGTGTCCATTTCTCGAAATCAGGAAGCCGCATCGAGCGTCTGCGAGTTTGACGCATCTTGGAGTTTTTTACCCCCGCCCAACCGGTCACAATTTGCCCTTGGCACATTGTCCACCCATCATGGCTGCCAAGAGGAAAACCGAAGCCATAATGACATCCGCCAAAGAACCAAGGATCGTGTATAGCCTGGTGCCATACGGCAAGCACAACATGGCTCCGACCACGAGCACCAAAAGAAATACGAGCACCTGGCAGACCCAAACCAACATTCGCATTTTGTGGTCATCAGCCGAAGGCGCGTTCATTTGCTACGACCCTCTTTGCCTAACGACGGACTTGGGACGCTCAGTCATATTCTTGCGGCGGCAGGCCCAGGTCGCAAATAATCTCGGACGATTCGGCCAGCGCACGTTGCGAGTCGAAATGGTTGCCAGCGCGCCCCAGTACTTCCCCGTAGTAGTGCAACTTGTGGGCAAGATCCAAAGCAGTATGCCTCCCGGCGCAATGCGGCATTAAGTTGACACGCCGGCTACGTTCGACAGCTTCGCTCCATGCATCGACAGCCCCGTCGATATCACCAACTTTTTGCCGAAGCCTGCCTGTCGCACCGTACCAACTGGCGATATCCGCGTGCACACCGGCCGCGAATTGCATGGCTTCGCGTGGACGTAGCAATTCGATCGCGCTGTCGAGGCGGTAAGCCGCCTCGACCAAGTTTTCGGAATCGACCTCGCACTGCGCCAAGGAAATCATGATCGACGCGCGACTTTGGTCGTAAAGCCGGTCTGCCGGGTCAAGGCTCTGCAATGCCTCGCCGAAACATTTCACGGCGTCAGCCTGGTGGTGAAGTTGCAAGTATGCCTCACCTTTGCACTTTAAGGACCAGGCCACTACCAGTGGGCAATCAAGCGCCTGGGCCGCGATTTCTGCAAGGGTTGCCTGCTGCAGAGCCTCGTTGGCGCGATTCAAAGAGAGGTAAAGTCTCGACAACTTCAAGTTCAGACCGCAAGTCGTTTCACCGCGCGCTGCGAAGACCGCCGCTTGCTCAGTCCAGAGAGCCGCTAAACTAACATAATCTTGTTCAGCCTCGCACCGGTCAACCTCCTGTTCCTGCAAACTCGGCGACCGGGCATCGTATTCCTCCATCGCGAGCGACATTGCTTCGAATGCTGCCTCCTCAGCCGCCGCAAAGTCGCCCGCCCGTTGCGATTCCGCATGACGCTCGAGCGCTCGCATGAATGGCGTATTGCCATCGGAATGGGGCAATGATCGCCGCCACGGCATCGCCACGCTTACCGATCGTAGTAAGCCGACAACGCGGCGCGCAAAATTCTCAAGAGGTCGTACAACAGAAATAAGTGGCATCACATCATTGTACGAACTGCGAAAGAACAACGCTTGCCTTGAACGCCTTGGGGGTACTTAAACGCTGCGGGGTACGGAACTGCCGTGGTTGCCCGCGATCAGCGGTTTCGAATGTACCGACGGTGGGATTTTCCTGAGCTGATATGATCTAGGCATGGAGATCAAACTGTACCAGTTCACGACCAGGCGCATGCTACACGCGACAGCATGGCTGGCTGTATCGCTCGCGTTGACGTTCGTTGGCGGCCGGATTCCGATCTTCGCAAATTCTCCAGACGCAAACTATCCGCTTGCGTTCCATTTGCTGTTTGGGGCATTGGCAACGTTCTGCATTGCCGCCGCGGTACTTTGTGGGCGAACGTACGTCGGCATTTGGGTTGCCTTTCTGGTAATGCTTGTTGGCCCAGCCTATATCTTTCTAATCCTTTGAGAGCCTCCTCTTGCATGATCTTCGAGCCACGCACGACGCGGCACCAGCGGCGCGTCTGCTTGGCAGCTGGGGGCAGGGACGTCTATCGTGGCCTTGTCTCGAATCGTTCAACGTCGACCTTACAGTCCGGCAACGCTTTCCGAGTCCCTCGACCGCCTCATTACTGAACCAGTCGCCTGCCAAACGTATGTCGCGCAGATGTGTGCACTTACATAAGTGGGCGAGGGATGCATCCGTCATCGGGCACGGCAGCGACCCACGGCCATCGTAAGAGAGCGTCAACGATCGCAGCGTTGGTACGCCGAATATCGTTTTCACGCCCTTGTCACCGACCCGCGTGTAGTCGAGCGTCAGCGACTCAAGGCTCGGAAACGCTGCGACAGCATCCATCGCGGAGTCGTCCATTTTTGGAGCACCTTTAATCAGCAAGTGCTTCAGATTTGGTTGTTTCGTGAGATACTGCAGACCAGATTTAGACACGTCCAGCGCCTCGAAAACTAGCGAGTCGAGGCCAGCGAGCGGTTCAAGCCGCGAAAGTTGACCGTCGGTGTCGTGCGTACTGTAAAAGCGAATCTCTGCAACCGTGCCTGCCTTTACCGCAGCAATCTGGTCGGCTAGCTGGCGTTCGTCAGACGCAACCATTCGGGCATTCATTCGCTCTTCGGCGACACGGACCAGCCGGTTGTTACCGAAAATCGCAAGTACAATAAATACGACCAATGCCGGCACTGCGAGAGCGGCCAACGACCAGCGGCGGGTGTGTTGGGGGGCTGGTTGCATGGACGGCGTTCGGTCCAAGGGATGTGTTGTCGATCCGCCACGGACCTAATCAGGCATTTCGTCGAATCAATACAATGCTCTCCCAGCCACGATCCAATGGCGATTGGTAGACGGCAACTAAGCGTTCAGTTGAGAATCCGGCCGCCGATTCAACAAGTCCTGCCGCAGAAAACTGCTCGGCGTCCTCAAGAATCTCGATCACCGTTCCTGGTTCTCCGTCAAAATCGACCATATCCCCGTTTTGGACCCCATGCCCCTAGCCCCAAGCACTTCGGCCGCTGGTCGCAATTCGCGATAAACTAAAATGCTTTACTATTTCGATGGTCGGCTATTCTCGTGACCGTGTCTCGAATCGTTCAACGTGGATTTCGCAGTCGGGCAGTACATTTCGTAATTGCTCGACCGCATCGTCACTGAACCAACTGCCTTCAAGAGTAAGCTCCCTTAGCTGTGGACAGTTGGCTCGAATCGCTCGTGCTTCGTCAGACGCGGGTGAGCGATGTCGGCGTCCGAACCGCAACTGCCATTTCGACACTTCGCCATTTGAAGCTCTCCTGTGCCAGCAACACAGCTTCCATATCGGCGTCGGAGACTGCTGCTCATCAAACGCAATGGCCTTCAAGTTCGGTTGTCTAGCCAGATGTCGCAGTCCTTTTGCCGAGACGGCCGTTTGGTGGAAGCTAACAAGGTATAGGTAGGGGAGCGGCTTGAGGCGAGCAAGCTTCTCATCCGTCCCGTCGACGTCGTAAAACTCGATCCCAGCGCTATACCTTATCTCGACAGCATGTACCTGTTGGGCGAATAGGCGCTCTTCACTCACGGCGTGTTGCTCGGCCATCTGCCGGTCAACGTAGCGAATGCCGTAACCCAATAATCCGATGAATGCGAACAAGAGCACCAAGGCGAAGCCGAACTTGAACCAAATGGAACGGCTGATCGCGGCTAAGGATTCTGCCATACGTTCATTCTAGCCGCCCATGTTACGATAGAAATATGCCAGACATCGACGCCGAAGCCGCCGGCATCCTTAATTCAAAATGTCTGTGCTCTACGAACGGCGATCACCGATCGAATGGAACCGGAACCAGCGGCGGCTGTGCTTGGGGCTGGGGGCATGGAAAACATCAGTTTACTGAACATCCGAATTTGACCACTCGGCCATTTGCGTCGAACTTGAATCCCAGCGCCTCATCATCCAACGAAAACGCTCCGGCCCGTTCCATTCCTAAAATGTAGATGATGTCGAACTGCGAAAAACTCGAGGACCATGGGTCAGGTTTGCCGAGGAGCCCTTCGACTTGTTGTTGGGTCCATCCTTGAAAGGTTGTATTCCTTAGCAAGTCGTCGATCATTTGACTGCGAACCGTACGACAACTCTCAATTGGGTCCGCGCGCTGCCACGTCTCAGACTCGAAGCGTATTTGGCGTGGGCTCCCGCTGAAAGTTCGTTGAGCGTAGCCAAACAGAACGCCGAGGATCGCCAACACCGCCACAGCTACGAATCCAGTACGCAATGAGAACTGCAACCAGTGTCGGCGGTTAGTCGGAGCAGTGTCGGCCATAACCATTCAGCCTAACGGCCCAGATCAGTGACTGTCAAAAAGCGTCTCGCCGGCTGCGTTAAACGCGATGGGGTGGTGTCGCGCAAGCTCAGTTTAGCAGCATGGGCGATAAATGGTCGCCGTGCGCTAGTTCGTCCCACGGTATCTCAGGAAATAGCGATTTAATTCTGGCCTCTTCAGACGGACTGCATTCTCGTGGAATGGCGATCCATGCGGCGGTCTCATCCCCAAGCCATTGCCTGATGATGCCGATTGTCTCTGGCTCGGACGTGTTGAACATTTGATTGCAATCTGAAACCGTGTGAAACCGCCCTGCGTTGTTCTCAATCCAACGTGCCGCGGCTTGGCGCTCGCGAACGACGTTAAGTTCGTGTTCGAGTACCACAGCGACCACTGTCACCACCACGAACATAGTCGCCAGCGAAAACCGGAACCAGGGGCGACTGTGCTTGGGGGCTGGGGGCATTGACTATAAACCCCGCTTGGTCTTTGGAGGGCTTTTTTTGCCAGAGAAGTGTCTTACGATCACACCAAGCAGAAGGTATTGCATTCCTCCCAGGACACAAAAAATCACGGCGAACGTGACCGTATACGTAAAGTGAATTCCAAATTCTTGTTGTGACCACGACTCGATCATGCCAATGATCGGCGACGCCATAAAGGAAATCGGAAAATCAAGGACCATGACGAGTCCCCAAAGCATATTGGCTTCGCCACCCCACGTCCCAATGAGAGAGGCAAGTAGACAAACCAGAGTCGAATGCAAAACCAAAAGAAAGTAGGGTAGATACTTCATCGTAGATTACACCGCGCGCTCCAAATCGGAACCGCCGTCGGTTGTTTGGAGGCTGGGGACATGGACGTTATTCTAGCAAATGAGGACAGGCTTATCTGTCAATCGTAGGCTTTTAGATCAAAGCACATGAACACCTCTTTATCTCTCAGCGGCGGGTGTGCGTGGCGGGGTCGGGGCATGAAAAGTGGGTCAATTTTCGGATTGCACACGACGTAGCTGAGCACAACGCCCAATAACGACGCTGACATTACAAGTCCTCGCAACGCAGCCTCGGAAGCTGCTGGCGGGCGCTCGGACGAGGGAAACTCTAGCCATTGTTCTCCTGGCCAATCCCTGGGATTGAGGGCGTGGGCGTCGTCTTAGACCTTCAATGGATCACCGGCGATCATCGTTTCGGCATGGACCAGATTGGATTTCCGGACTCATCTAATGCCGTCATTTCCACATCACCATTCACGGCGACCCGGACAAAGAACTGGGGGGTTCCATCTGATCGAGCGATTGAGATTCCGGTTTCTCCTTCCTGCGACATTCCCATACCGGCAAGCAGCTTGCCATCCTCGCGCAACAACGAAATGGTCGGAGCACCCTTGTCGAATGCAACAGTGACCCGGGCCCTGCCTTTCTCATCTAGAAGATCCAGACGTGGATCGCCGCCCAAAGCATGAAGCCATGCGCGCATTTTGCCGTCTTCATCGAAGACACGGAATTGCTCAGCGTCGACCGACTTGGCAATATGTTTGTCCATTGATTTACTCAGATTTGTCGGTGTCACGTCAGGCAACCCATCGTTCCCACGCGCTGAGAATTGACGGACGCTCGTGGGATGAGTCAATCGCGGCCGGCTAAACGGAACCGGAACCAGCGGCGGCGCTTGGGGGCTGGAGGCATACTAAAGAGGGCGTTCAAAAACTGCGACAGCGGCCTTCACAGACGCGCCTGTAAGCAGTCTATGGTCTTCTAGATGGACGTGCGCCGTTCCGTCGTTGCCGAGCGAGCGAGAGGCTAGTCGCGTACAAATCCGGGCGAGTTCCGTGAGTCCGGCACGAGTTCCATAGATCGCAACGCCCTCGGCGTCGATGCGGATTTCCACTTGTCCGTCTTTGAACTCGGGCACTTGAAATAATGTTGGCATTTGTTTTCATCGAAGACAGGTCATTGATACTAGCGGCGGGTGTGCGTGGGGGGCTGGGGGCATAGATGTCATTCTACCGTGACACGGTGGGAGGAGTTCCCATAGCTTCGACGCCGAACAACGGCCCGAACTCGTCTAGGTTTGGATTCATGTGCGACTCGCGATCGTCGGGCACCTTGTTCAACTTCACCTCGTCAAAGACGTGTACGACAGATTGACCGTGGGTGTCGATTTTACGGTGGGCTAGCAACTTGTAGGTGCCACGCGCAAGCATCACGTCGATCTGCCGAATGCGCACATCCTTTGCGTCTTGGGGCCGCGCGGTCACGATGATCTTGTCCTCTTCTTCCCGCCATTTAAGATCGAATCGCTTCTGAATCGTTTCTGCTTCGATCTTTGTGCAGAGCGGGAGCACATCCTCGGGCGTCGCAAAACATCCTGGGAACCAGCGCAATCGATCGAAGCAGTGCAGCAGCGATTGCCAGCCCGAGAGAGCTTCTAGCTCATTTAGATGGCTGTGAGCTTCCTGCACGTCGGCCTTCGAACACTTTAGGTAGTTCTTCTGGTTCTTTGCCTGTTCGATCAGACAGAGGGTGTCGGCGCTCCAAATGATAGAATAACGGACCCTACGACCCTCGGTCTCATAGAAACATCCGCCTGATGCCTCCCAATAGAATCGCCCCAACGTCTGTTGTTCGTCGCGAAATTTCGTGTCGTATTCGGTCCGGGTGAATCTCGCATCCACCGCTTGCATCTGCGACGCGGTTTCCCATCCTGCAAGCAACGCTTCCGTGGTGAGCGCCGGTTGCTCACCGCTTGACGTTGTAGTGGCAATTGACACGAGAAATTGGCCAAATGCAAAAATTCTGAGCCCGTGCATAACGCCTCCTCGCCGTGAAACGTGGCTGAACCACAGGTTGTGAGCGTGAGTTAGATAGCAACGATCGACCAAGTCCAGATTGTTCTGGCTCGCCTAGTGACCCCGACCCGGAACCAGCGGCGGCTGTGCTTGGGGGTTGGGGGCATGGGTAGTATTTGCTTATAGGCAACGTGCGCTTTGTGCGGTCCGATCGGCGTATGAGACGCCATCTGGGCTATCCCATCTTCGAGGCATTCTTCGCCGCCCTCATGCTTCTTGGCATACTTCTGGCGATCTCCATTTCGATTGCCCAATGGTTGCGGGCCTGATGGCGCAAGCCCAGAACCACCGGCCGAGGTGCTTGGGGGCTGGCGATGCGGGAGCCTCTATGGCGCAAACGGCTCGTTTGGAGCAAGCGGGGTGGCCCACACTTTGACTGCTTCGGGAAAAAGCTTTTGAGCGTGCGACACTTCGTCTTGTGTCGAACCGAATGGCAGTATCACGTACGCGATTGCCTCATCGCCCAGGCGCGATTTTACAACCCCAGGGACGTCCGCGCCTGTATCAGTTGGGCCCGCCGCTCGGAACGAGTCCCGCAATCATTTTCGCGTCCGTCGCGGAAATCGCAGTCGCATTCCCAAACGGCTTGGTACAGCCGTCGATCTCAATGGCTATTCTAGGAATGCTAGGCTGTGTCTTCGCCTACAAAATATGGACGCATGTTCCATGACCCGCGACCACAAGCGGCGCAGGTACCAACAGCACACGGCAAACGATGCCCACCATGCGGCCTAGCGGCTCGCTGGTCGAGGCAAACGTCAATACTGGCAGTGCTCTGTTGAAAACTGATTGAATCAGGTGAGTATCATCAAGTTGTGGGTGAGGACACGTAGCAGGCATTCGCGAGCTTGGGCTTCGTTGCTGCGAGACCGGAGGGCTGATCCGAGCAGTCGTTTGTTGCGTGAAATGGCGCTTTCAACTTGCCAACGTTGACCATAACCGTCACGGTTGCTGCTGTGCTTCATTTGGCGGCGATATTTGGACTTGGGCCACTTGCGCCCCGTGCCACGCTTGTTCAGAGCAATCAACGATGACTTCATGCCCATCACATCGCGACACAGTTGATGGTTGTGCTCGGCATCGTAGCCGGCGTCGGCCAACAGGCGATGCCAGCGAAGTTGACAGCCAGCCTGGTAGACGGCTGGCAAGAAATCGGGCGAGTCTTGGCTGGGTCCCCGTGAGGCGGCCGCGCCGGCTAGTAGGTGGCTGCGCTATCGTTCGCGCTGTCTATAGCCTTCCCGATGACGCGATCCTTCGGCTGATCGTCGCACGCCGCAAAAGCCCATCTAACAGAAATGGGCGGAAACCCCAATGAGTGCCACCACCCCGCCCACCCGCCGACGATGGTTCCAGTTCGGGCTGGGGACGATGCTCGCAGTCGTGACAGTCGTCGCC
>JAOTRH010027987.1:0-21393 GCA_034768845.1 Heliamphora exappendiculata | reverse complement strand
GGCGGCATGGGGACCATGTGTGAGAGATGCTGATGCTACCGGTTTAAACTTAAAAGCATGATAAACATTAGAATGAAGAAGGGAAAACCTAACAATAAACAACTATATGTATTCAAAGCCACATATGTTCAACACAACCCAATGCAAATAATATGCAAACCTCTAAGGTTCCAATCAAATGTACAACTTCAAAATGAGAACTACTAAGGACTGATAATACTTAGTGGCATAATGACAACTAGTTAAGGACTGATAATACTTACTGTGGTATCCGCAGCAACCTTGTGATGACATTCTGGTGATTATTCCCACCTTGCACACGCGCCTCACTCAAGCTTCCAAGCCGCACTTCATACTTGTCATCAAGAAGGATACTGCTTGCTTGAACATCTCTTTAACCACAACCATGAGAAATAAAAGGTTATTATTTGCATGAATAGACATAAAATGTTACAGCAAGAAGAGCATACGAGGATTATAAATTTATAACAAAAAACAAAACAAACAAAGATACTTCTAAAATTCAGAAACAATCCCTGACAAACATCCCTCTACCAGTTGCTTTCATTTAAAAGAAAATTCAAGATCCAATCAAAGATAACCCTCTACCGCTGCAGCCTTCATATGAAACAATAGCTGTCATATTGGGCAATAAAATTCATCATTATATAACTCCTCCAGATGCCAGTATTGAGAAGCAGCACCTCCTTAAGATCAGTCCCCCCCCCCCAAGGGTGTGGCCTTCCGATGACAATGACATGCTTTAACTTTCACTAATAGTCAGATGTTAGTGAAAATGTCACAATCATTTTCCAAGTACTTCTATCAGATATTTCCGTTAAGTTATGTAAGCCCTTGGCCCAACACAAGTCCCGGGGAAATAAAGAGACTTAAACAGTGGGGACTACTAGAGATACTAATGTATTTGTACACCATATCATATGACCACACATGGGCAGATATTTTTTGCTAAGAAGCACGAACACTTCTACGAAGGAGGCGCATTGTGTCGAACATTGACACTCTTCAGACACTCCTAAAAGCGCGTTTGACACTTTACAAATGTGTCTTAGTTAAAAAATTAAACTTATAATTTTACACTTTCTCAACACTTTGCGAACACTTCAATAATACTTCTTGAATCCTCTAAATACGTCATATTTGATGAATCTTTTCACAATAACAATATTTTGAATATTCAAAATGCGACTTATGCATGCTAAATATATTTTTAAACATCTATAAGATGAAATATATAGCTTTTTAATTTACAAAGTGGCATATTCTCTTTTTTCACTACCTTTGAATAAATTATTTATATATTTTATAATAACAAGTACATAAAAACATAAATCCTTTGTGTTTCAGACGTGTTATGTTTTTCATTTTTTGAAAATCGACGTGCCAACGTGTCCTTGTCGTATCGCGTGTACACGTCCTTGCTACTTAGAACACATACCTTTGCTCCCATTAATAGAGCACACACTTTGCCGCTAATTCTTTCAGTGTAACAGAGCTATAAATAAATTTGGTTTTGATTCTCTACACATCCATAGGTATTTCATTCTAATAGGTTATTTGAAGATCAAAAGTTATGCTTCACAAGACACTCTTTTGCTGCTCCACGAATCATTCTATAATCCATAGAGCCACTACGTTGATTATTTTTTGCAAGTATACAATCAATCCAACCCAAAACAGCTTTGAGTCACAACATATAATAACTATGGAATTAAAGAGCACCCAAAAATAGATAAATGCATTCTATTCTAAACAAAAGAATCATATTGCAATTTTAGAGTACCTATGAACAATGGGTGGGCTACACTCACAGTGTAGGTAAGATAGACCTTCTGCAGCTCCTATTGCAATTTTCAGTCTTGTTATCCAATCCAAAGACTGTAGAGTATCATCTTCCAATTTGGTAACCTTGTACAAGGAACTAGACAAATCTTGATGTGGAAAATACTTGTAAACCAATATCTTCTCATTCTCATGTTCCAAGCAGTGCCCCAAGAGTGGGACCAACCTCGTATGCGAAGCCTTGCTGAAAAATTCCAATTCCAACATGTAAGATTCTTTCTTGGAGGAACGCAAATCAACCCTCTTGATTACCACAGGGAACCCACCTTCCAATTTTCCGCGGAAAAGGTCCCCTGAGCGGCCATGTTTGATAAGGTTTGTATCACTAAAATCACCCGTAGCTTGGAGCATCTGCTCATATCCAAATGATTCACCCAAGCCTGAAAAATTAATAGAAGTCTTAGGAGGTGGTGAGCTGCCTCCTGGAACAGGCCCTATACTTGCACTCCTCTGAACTGTATTTTCCCTGTTACATGTTTTCAGGAGCAGTACTAGCACCAATACCAAAAGCACAATGAAACCAAGTCCACCAAATAATCCTATCATTATATATGTCACTTGCTTTCTGCTGTTTGAGGCAGGTCCTGGCAAAGGAGGTGGGGTTGGATCTGCAGCTGTATCATTATCAAAATTTAGGCCTCTCCTAGCATAAAACACTTTGCAATCCTGCAAACTCCTCTGATTTGGCAAACCCTGTAGACAATTTCCGGTAACATTGGTTCCCGTATAACTGGGAGCTGGGCCTTGATAATAGTTATTGGAGAGATCAATAAAACGAAAATTTGGCACCAGAGAAGTCAGAGTTCCAAGAAACATATTGTTCGAAAGGTTGAAAATGGCACCAATGGCATTGAACAATGCAGTAAGGTTTGGCAAAACACCAGTAAAGTTATTGCTGGAGACATCGAGAAAGAGCAACTGCGGCATTGACCACAGAACATTGGGAAGATCACCGTCGAAATTGTTCCAACTCAAAATTACACTCTGCAGCCCGGTGAGGTTCGGGAACAAACCATTCGGCAGTGTACCCCCCAGACTATTATTCCCAACTAGAATTTTCTGCAAACTTCTCAACCCTCTTAAATCTTCTGGTAACGAACCGGACAAGCCATTGTGGCTGAGATCAAGTTCAATCAGTTGAGAAAGGTTACCCAGCTGGACAGGAATAGATGCAGAGAGGATGTTGTTTTGCAGATTCAAGAACTGGAGAACAGAAAGCGAACCAAGACCGGGAGGAATTGGCCCAGATAGGAAATTTGAAGAGAGATCAAGACTAGAAAGATTGCGAAGAGCTGAAAAGGAAGACGGAATTGCACCTGTCAAGGAATTTCGTGAAAGATTGAGAACTGATAGCGATGATAACCCACCCAATGTCGAAGGAATTGCACCAGAGATCAAATTATCAGACAAGTATAGATAATTCAATCCACTCAAATTTCCAAGTGAAGGAGGAATCGGACCATTTATCGAACAAGACCGAAGATCGAGCATTTGGAGTGCACTAAGGCTCCGACCAAACCAGTCCGGTATCGTCCCCGGAAGTGAAAAGCCCGACGAGTTAAGCGTAGCCAGAAGAGTAAAATTGACCAAAGAATCGACAGCAAATCGGGGATTCTGACAGCCGACGCGAGTTCGCCGCAACCCAGACACATTTATTCCGACAACTCTGCCGTTGCGGCAGTTGACGCCGGTCCAGGAGCAGGGTTCCGCCTTTCTCGGCCAATCTTTGGCCCTAAGCCCCAGAGACGACCGGAGGTCGAGCAACGCCGACCGCTCCGAGTCGGAACTCAGTGGCACCAACTGCTGAGTTAGGACGGAGTTAATAAACAAGAGTATCAGAGCTACCTTGAGTTGAACTCGGTGAGCTTTCATGGCGACGAGTGATAGTGTACGGACGAGGATGATGGTCGCCTATGGACCTTCAGCTTCAACTTGGGTCTTCACCGTTATTTCCTTTCTTGACGCTCATCACCATGTCCGTGCATTCCATTACTGCTCTCTCTCTCTCTCTCTCTCTCTCTCTCTCTCTCTCTCTGCGAGTATGTAATACCAACTTGTGTCTGTAAATCAAAAGACTTCGGGATTTCTCAATTCAAAAAATGCAATGTCCTTCTCTGTGGATTCCAGGTCGAATCGTACCAGGATTTTAAATTGCGAGATAAAAAATGTATCGATTTTAATATAATATAACCATATATTGATCGTGTCGGTCAATATAATAATAAATATTCGTATCGAACTCCCAGAAGTTGGATAACCGATGTTTACAACCCTGCCTCGTACATCGTTCACGAGCTTTGATTCTTCATTTGGTGAGCTATTTTAATGAACAAACAGAAGAAATTCCCCGATCTTCTCTCTACATCTGTGTGTATGTATGTGTGTATATATATATAGATACATATACCTGCGCGTATATAAATCTTGGGTTCTTCCGCTACTTGGACGTTGAAACGGAGGGAAGAGGAAGCTTTTAATACGGATGTTTATGACAAAAAGCTACTCTCAACGGTGCAATGGGGGGAGTCGCTTTCACTGTGGCCGGAGCAATTTAATACGAATACAGCGAGGAATTGGTTGACTTGAGGTGGTTTTCCGGCTAGAAAAGCATCGCCGGAAGGCGTACTATTTGGGGTACTTGGGAATTATTATATAATATAGGTTAGTAATAGGGAAAAAGATCCCAAGTTTGATTTGATTTCTTCTCTCTAAATGGAAAGTTTCTCTATGTATTTGTTGGTGAACGAGATTTTTATTTCTTGCCTAAAAAAATTTATTAAAATTAATTAAAATATAATTTTTAATAAAAAAATATTAATTATAGTCCAATGGAGGTGGTTAGTTGTACATCATGTTTAAATATATGTTTAAAATGTATTGATATTTATAAAAATAATAAATTTTATATTAAAATATATATTAATATTAAATTTTTTTTATTAAATTATTAATTGCTGTTTATTGGACATTGATTAATACTATCTTTTTTAATAAAATAGAATAATTTAAAAATTTTTATGTAACCCATTCTAATTAATTGGGACAAGAGTTTGTTGCCCTAACATTTTTTGAAAATTTTTTTTGTTTAAAATTTTTTTAAAAAAATTCATTTATTTGGCTTTTTACTATAATTAATTTTTTTTTTTGTATTTTTATATATATATATTTTAATAATAAAAAAGCAAAAAAACCTACAAATATTTTTTTAATTGAAAATATTATGATTTTTTTAATTAACAAAATAAGTTAAGTTATTTGAGATGTGTATTGGATTATTTTTGGGAAAAATGAACAAAAGTTAGTTAGGTTTTTAGATAAACCAACCTGAATAGCTTAAAAGCAATTTTTTTATGAAAAAAAATACTAATTTTAAATAAAACCAATCAGATCCTAAGAGGTTTTGACCCGATGACCGAACGAAAATTCAATATAAGGTTAAGGTTGTTTCTCCATAATTGATAAAAGTCAATAGCCCTAATGATTTGTAACAACGAAATAAATAGTTTTTTAAATTTTTTAAAAAATATATATATTTTCTCCTTCTTTTATTTTCCTATACAACAATTCTAAAATACCGTTGTTTGGCTGGAGAAAAAGACATTTTGGGTTAGAAAGAGGAAGGAGAAATGTATTAGCAAAGTTAGAAGGAAAAAAATTAAAGGGGGATTTGGTTTAAGATTATATTGTGGTTACCTTTTTAGAGATAAAGACTAAATTTTAAATTATTATTTTTTAAAATTTTATTTTTATATATTATATTTAAAATGCTCTTTAAATGAGTATTAATATTTTTTTATTGAGGTCGTCATATAAATTAGTAACATATATTTTTCATAACAAACGAATTTAAAATATGTTATTATTATAATTCATATGCATTAAATATTTGAGTTACATATATAATTATAATAAATATATATATATATATATATGGATATATATATATGTATATATATATATACATATATATATATAAGTTGTGTTTATATTTTATTTTGGTAATAAGATATAAATAGTAATTTATTTAGATTTTTAGTGAATAATTATATTCGTCAATATGGTATCTAAATATTTTTATTTCTTATAGCATAGTTATTATTTCACATAATATCATATCTCATTATTAAATATAAATCGTCACGGACAACAGCGTTATTATTTTTTGTAATAAAATTATCATATCATTATTTGTTCATTTTTTTGTATTAAAACTCTCATGACGAAAATTATCATATTCTCATTTTTTCATTTTCTGTAATAAAATTCACATAGCACAATCATCATAGCATATTAGCATAATCTCATTTTGTGTAGCATAATTATCTTTTATATTAACATATTTTCATTTTTGAGTAGGATAATAAAATCAAATTTTATTTCATCAACCAAATACCTCCATTGTCATACAGAAAAAATTTAATTCAATAACTTATTTTCATTTTATAATTCTCCTGTACATTGTCCTCATTTCATAATTCAAGTATTTCGTATGTAATTGCAGTATTCTTGTTTTTTTTTCTAAATAAATTTTTATTTCAAATAACAACGTTATCATTTTCTGTAACAAACTTTTTCATTCATATATAAATATAAAGTATGAGCACAAAAAATAGAAACTTCTGATTATTATACTTTTAACTTTTTATGAAACAAAAAATTATTCATCGTCATGCAATAAATCTACAGCAATCATCTATAAAAAAACCTAAAAAAATATATGAATTACAAAAAAATTAATTTATACAGTACACTTATTTTCAAATAAGTAAGAATTATTATTTTATGAAGTGGTTTCGTTCCAAAGTTTCAAAAAAAAAAAATAAATTTCAAAATTTGTATAATAAAAATGGTTTTAGCTGAGCCTATAATACAATATAATTTCATTTATTTAGGAGCATTTATTACATAACTAAGCATTCAAACATAATTAGGTGGCTGAAATTAAAATCAAATATCTTGCTATATAAAGTTTATAATTTTTGGGCTGTATTACCGTAACCTATGGAAGCAAAAACAGAATTATGAAATATTCTTCCATTTGAATTAAAAAAGAGTAGAAAAAACTTTCATAAATAATTTTTACCAAGAAATATAACGTTCCCATAAAATGTGTCGAGTAATAAATATTATTAATTTTAATAGAGAATATTTTAAAGGTATAAAAGTTTCAAAAAAATATAAAAAAAATATTATAGGATAACAGTTTAATATATAGAATTTATCCTAAAATAAGTGATCAAAATATGACCCTAGTCTAATTAATCCAAAACTAAACAGATATGCTTATAATGTTTTAATTTTATTTTTAAATTAACAAACACAATTGTGATACTTAAAACACAAGTTTATAACTTTAATAACATTGATAATTTATGCCTAAAATTATAATTTATAAATTCATAATTTTAATTATACAAAATACACTTTTTGTTATAATTTATAAATTCATAATTTTAATTAGATAAAATACACTTTTTGTTAAATGAAGACACTGAAAATGAAAAAAGAATTATTGTTTTCACTTTTTTCTGTTTTTCTTATATTTTGTATTCAATTTTTTTGAAAAACAATGCCCAAAAAACTCAACCAAACAGATTTTCTCACTTCTTCAAAAAATAAAAAATGAAAATTAATTCAAAAATAACTAACCAAACGGGCCCTTAAGGGATTGACTGTAATAATTTCAAATAAAAGCTTTCTAGAGCAAAATGAAGGGATTAAATTTTTATTTATTGTTAAAAAGCTAGGAGAATTATTACACATCAATCTTTTGGGTGCTTGATAAAACTGTCGCTATTAGTTTTTAATTTTATATTATTAATTTTAATTATAAATTATAATTTATTTTAAATATTTAAAATTTTTATTACAAAATATAAATATTTTTTTTTCGATTTCAGTTATAAGCAATAGAGCTGGGGCGGCAATGCGACCTTGGGCTCTTGATTTTTTAGTTAAAATTTAGAATTTCATTTGAATTTAAATTTAATATAAACATGTTAAAAAAATTTCATATTGATGATCTTGGATTGACCGCGATTAGTAATTATTATAATTTGTATATTTTTTTATCTTAAGTTTAAATCTTTCTACTTTCTGTTAGTTTATTTTTTTTAAGTGGTAACAATTTTAATATTATTTTAACTCATCAAAAATTTTAATTATTTAAAATGTTAAATAATACAAATAAAATATAAAAAATTTAAAAGTTTCAATGAAGATATAATTAACTCATAACTTTTCAATCCTAAAGTGTTAACTCATATTTTACCAATTGTAGTCAAATACAAAATATTAGATAAGAAAAATATTCTATTGTTAAAAAATTTATAATAGATAAGTTAAAAACTTAATATATAAGTGATATTATGTTGTATTTAATTATTTTTATAAATTTAATTTTGTTAAAACATAACTACAAATATATTTATTTTATTTAAACTTTTATAATTAATTTTAAAATTTATTGGGGTTCATATGTTAAACTCGCTTTGAGATCCGAATATTCACAACTTTTACTATAAATTACAATTAATAAATTACTAATTTCACCGATCACAAACACCACCAAACAATTTATGCTTGCAAGTTATTTGAAAAATCAAGAAAGTCATTTTATTTTCCTTCTCCTAATAATAATAATTTTTTTCTTTGTTCCCATTTGTTGTTAAGCGACTAAGCCCATGTTTGGTTTGCCCAAAAGTTTTAGTTTTTTTTTAAATTCATTTAAGCCACACAGTTTAGTATGAAAAAAATCATTATTTTTTTCTTAAAAAATATGCTCACCTTGTAAAAAAAAAGCTTCTTATGACACATGAAGACATTAATGGTCTTAATAAAAAGCCAATTTTTTCTCAAAAATAAAATAAAAATACGGCCTTGTTTGGCAGTATTTAAGTCAGTCAACTTTAAGTCAGTCATTTTTCTTAAAGTTGCTTTAAACCAAATAAGTAAAACGTTCATTTGGTGAACCGTAAATGCGACTTTAAACCAAATTAAAAAGCAATAAATCAAAAAACTTGACTTAAAATGGCTTTAAATTAAAAAGCAAAAAGCTTAGCTTAAAGTTATTATAATTTTTTTAAAAAATTTTAAAAAAAATTATATTTAATATGGATCTTGTTTGATAGATTGTAATAAATAGATTTTAAAAATATAATTTTTATAATAATCAGACGTGTATAATAAAAGTTATAATATTTTTAAATAACATATTAAATATTATGTAAAAAAGTAAAAAAACTAAAAGATTAAAAGTTTTTAATTTGCCAAATAAAACTTTTTGACTTTTTAAACTTTAATAAAAAATATAAAAAATTTAGCTTAAAATCAGTTGACAAACGAGACCACATTTCAAATAATTTTAAAAATAAAAAAGTTGAGACATATTATACATTTTTACAATTTAAAAGTAAAAAGTTATTGCATACATTCTTAAAATCCAGAAAAAGAGTGTCATTTCAAACAATCTAACTTATTTTGTCTTCCTCTTTTTTTTTAAAAAAAATAAAGAAATTTTGATTTTTTTAGACATTACAAATTGGCCTAATAAGTTAATATAACTTTTAATCTGATAAATGGGTGCAAGTTTGCTGCTTTTCATGGAAACCTTCCCTTATGGTTCAAGAATAAAATTTGCAGAATCACTAAAAGAGAAATGAGCTCCTTTTCTTTTTTTTTATTTTTTTTATTTTTTTATTGTTTTTTGACATATCAAATATAAAAATACAACCAAGTTATTCATGAAAGACATATAAAATCCTTTTCCATCTTTTTTCCATGTACTGACATTTTGTTTTTGCTTTGATTAAAGCTTTGTTTAGATTAATTTTTTTTCCATAAATTTTTTTTCATCTATAATGATTTTTTTAGTATTAGCTTAAATTAGTGTATTTTTAAAAATTTTCTCTTCATAAGTAAACAAAAAAGTAAAATTGGTTGATGAAAATCTAAAAAAAATTCATATAAGATGAAAAAAGACAACTTAGTAGGTTTTTTGGCTTTTTTTCTAGTTTTTTTGGTCTTTAGTAAATTTTTTTAAAAAAATTTAGCTATAACAAGCATACTTTTTAGAATTCTCTCATCACAATAAACCAAAAAAAAAAAAAATTTAAACTAAAATATAAAAAAAAAATTCGGAAAAAACAAAAAAAAAATCCAAAAAAAAGTCACTAGATTTTTTAGTCCAAACATAAGCTAAATAAAAAATTATACAGTAAGCAATATTTAAAAAATAGCATTTTTTCTTAAATGTTTTGTGTTCATGTTCTCTCTTCAAAACAAAGTTGCTTAAAAATAATTATAAATTTATATAATCAGATAGTTCATATTTTTCAAAGTAATTTACCAATTTTTACATTTGTTTCTCTAGCTGAATATTTCCAAAAATGCATGAGTACTACATATTTCAATATTAAAAGATCTGATTTTTCAAATATATAAAAACTCAATTATATTTTGTGGCATCCACTTTTCTCTCGGGTGTGACACTTAGTACACTAACTCGAACTTGTTTTCATCTATAATGATTTAGATCAATTTTTTAAGAAAATAGTAATATCATTTTGATTGCAGGTAATTAACAACCATTTGTTACTATTTGTTTTGAAAATTAAGTTTTACAATAATTGTATTTTTTTTATAATAAAATTTTTTATTAGTTCAATAAAACAGCCATAGCCTCTTTACATAGAATATGGAAAGCCCAATCTGGACAAAAATCTTTCCATAACTACCCATTCTCTAATTTTAATGCCATTCTTGTAAACGTATGAGCGAGATGATTCTTTTTTCAATTCGTAAAAATGCATGTGTCATAATAGAATTTTACTAGAAATCCTTTACAATCCTTTATAATATTACCAATAGCTGAATAATCTTCCATAGGCTTAGTCACTATCTTGACAATTGTGAGAGCATCACTCTCCACCACACAACAAGTTATAGAAAAGTTCTTTGCAAGTCTCATATTATAAAGGATAACTAGAGCTTCAGTGATCTCTGGTGTGCTCTACCTTAGTAGTCTATGTGATAAACCTGCCACAAAGTTGCTTGCCTAATCTTTGATAAAAACTCCACGCTTGCTTTCTTTGTTTTTGTATCACACTCGCCATCTATATTTATTTTGTAAATTCTATAATCAGGTGAGATCTAGTTTGGTATTGTCATATTAGATGGGCTAATCTTTCCATAACACATGTTGGCATTTGCTTCAGAATATTGGGATAACAAGTCTTTTGCTTTAGAGATCAGTAGGTCAACATGGGCACTAGTACTCGTGAAAATAAAAGAGTTTTTTATATTTCATATTTGCCCATGCCAGAAATCCAAACCAATCACATACTTCTCCATCTTGTGTAAAGATTATTTCTCTTACCCAATTATAAAAATCACCCGTTCAAAAATTTAGAAGGTGAAACAGATTTGCCTGGTACCAAGTTTCATTAGCCTTTTCGCAACTCATGAACACATGCTTAATAGTTTCGTCTGCATCTCCATACTGGCGGTATGCCGTTTGTATTAACAAATTTTTGCCTATCAGTCTAGTCTCGTGATTGTAAGTAAAACCCGAGAACATGCACGTCAAAGAGAAATTCTAATTTTTGAAGTAACTTGGAGGTTGCACATTTTGTCCACCAATTCTGATTTTGAATCACGAGACAAATTTTATTATATTCATACTAATGTGATATATAATGAAATTAATATTTAAAATGTAAATTATTCTTTTGTATTGCTTCTCTTTTTTTTTTAATTCTCTTTTATAATTTATTTTTACTTATTTTTTTTACAATTTTGATAGTTGAAAAAAAAATTTAATAAAATATAATGTATAATTTATAAATAAGATGATCTTTGTAATTGTGTGAAACTAACAATAAACAAAATATAAAATGAAAAAAAAAACAGAGAAAGAATTGTAAAAAATGAATAAAAAAAACATGGGAGAATGTACCATTTCTTAATTTAAAAATAAAATACACAATAAATATTTTTATTTTATCTATATTACAAAATATAACATCTTTAATGTGATATTTGTTTAGATGGCATATATAAAGGCTAAGATTTATTTTCTCTCTCTCTCTATATATATAAAAATAAAGTGAGATTAACTAAACCCAACCAAATTAGACATTTATCCTAATTAATTAGATCAGTTATATGAGTTTTTATATGCAATTCTATTTACGTTGAGTGTCATATTTTTAATTAATTTTAAAAATTAATTTTTAATATATTATTAATTTAAATATTTTTTTAAAAATCGCTATTTAAAATTAAGATTTGAAGTTGTAAATGGAAATCAAGCTGCATATGATTGTTAGGAAGTCAAAAAAACTGCTTCATTTATCATTGCGACCTGGCATTAATAAGGCGTCGTTTGGAAATTTAGCTTTTAATCAGATTTTTTGCTTAAAGTTATTTTATGTTTAAAAAGCTAAAAGTTCGTTAGAGAAAAGTATAAGGTGATTTTAAGCTAAAAATTTAAAGTAATTTTAAGTTAAAAGGCAAAAATTTTTACTTAAAGTTATTATAATTTTTAAAATTTTATTTTAAAATAATTTTATTTTCAATATAGATCTTCTTTGAAAGATTTTGACAAGTATATTTTAGAAAAATATGTATGAATAATAAAAGTGTAATATTTTTAGAAAATATAAAAAAATTATGTAAAAAAAAAAATACTAAAAGCTTGTTAGTTAAAAAATGGGACTTTTTAACTTTTGAGAGTTTAAGTAAAAAGACAAAAAGTCTAATTTTAAATTGGCTTAAATCCGGATTCCAAACGAGTCCTGAATCACCACTCTGGCATAATAAATTCTAATAATTATTGATCGCATTGAATTTGCAAATTATATTAAAATTTAATGTAACTAACAGATAATAAGACATGCAATTTAATGAGCACTATCATGACATAACTTATATTACTTGTTGATTTGACAATTTAATTTTAAATTAATTTTTTTATTATTATAAATTTTAAATTAACTAAGTAAAAAGAACTTGTTTATTACTTATTATTTTAAATCTTTAGTAAAAAAACAAAAGATTACTTTTGGATTTTATTTATTTTAAACTTTTAAATAAAAAGGGCAAAAGTGACTTTTAACTCACTTATAAATTGGAACCGTATATGTAGACGGAAAGTTTGGGAGTTTAGGCTCCACGAAAAATATATATTTTTAAACTAAAAATATTTTTTATATAAAATTATTTTGCCTAATTCTTTTTTATTTTATTTTTGTTTTCTGGTATTTTTGTAAAACTTGTGAAATATTATGTTACCAAAAATATCGCCTTGTATTTGAAATTAATGTATTAATTCCTTATTTATTAATCAATATCTATTGAATACTAGTTAACATCTTTCTTTTTAGGTTTTATTTGGTAATCCAGCTTAGAATTGAGCGTTTTTGCTTTATGTAATTTTAAGTTAAATAAATAAAAAATTCATTAGGTGTAAATAAAAATGAAATAATTTTACATTTTTATATATTTGATATTAATAAATATATAATTAATAGTGGTAATAAATAACTTATGAATAAGAAGTATTATTATATTTTAAAATAGGTGAGAGTTTAAATAAAATATTTTATGAATTTGTATTTTAATTTAACGTTTTGATTTTTTAATTTTTTTACTTTTTTTGCCAAATAAACAATATTAATTTTTTAACGTTTTTAATCAAAACTCCAAAATTGCCAATTAAGACCTTTAAGCGACTTTTATCTTTTAATAAAAGAATTTTTATTCTCTCCATACAAGTTAATGGTGAGAATTCTTTAGACTCTTATCTCCTCTCTCTCACTCAGCTCCGTCGTCTTTTTCATTGATATTATTGTATGCATAAAAGAAAATTAATGTTACTGTATATATTAAAAAATTATTATTATTATATATTTTACTCTTGATAAGATTTATCTGATAAATTAAATGTTAAAATTACTTTTACTACTTAAAAATTTATTTCTTGAATTTAGTTTAAATTGTTTGGATTGCATTTACACTGTCTTTAAGCACGAGTTATAACTAGTAAATATATAATATTTTAATACAAATTCTCCAAGTTAAAATGCTAAAATTTATTTAAATAAAAGGACAATAAATTAAATTAGTTAACCAAAATTGAAATCTTTTTGATGTTTTAAGATAAAAATCAATAAATTGACAAGGGTCCATTGACTAAGTTTTCTAAAAGTTTTTTTTTAGTTAAAAGATTAAAAAGCTACCATATACGATTTAACAAAAAAAATTAAATTAAATTAAAAAATAAATAAACTAACTTTTAAATTATATTAGCCTCACAACCAAAGTTTTTAAATTAGAGTCGTGTTAACTACTGCTTAGTGAACACTCATTAATAAGTTAATAAAAATAAAAAATTAATATTAATATATTTTTAGAGATAAAATTTAATATTTTTAAAAATATTAAGAACTGTACTGCTTTGTAATTACGAAGTCTAATTGTTTTTTATTGCAAAATTCATATTTTATTTTTTTATATAAACTTATTCGTTAGTTAGTACAGGTCACATCATTATTGTTTTCTGTCCATTCGGAATAAAGTATAATAACATTTTTTTATTACTTAGAAGTGAGATATCTATTCATATGTATATTGAACAATGTCGTCAAATTAAAAATAAAAAATAAAAAAATAAAAAAAAGATAAATTTTAAAAAAAATTCAAATAAGACTAAAAAAGTAAAAAAATAATAATAATAATTTCATAGCTGGAAATTTAAAAGTTAAATTTAACTTTAAAAATATAATAATAAATTACTTGGAATAATTTATTTGGATATTTTTGTTAAAATATTCAATGCCCTTTTCTTTTCTTTTGCACTAATGAATCTTGATTTTTTTATTTTTTTAAAATAGAGTTAATTTTGTTTATCAAAAGTATTATTATTATTATTTTATTAAAAAATTAAATTATTTAGAATGTGAATAGTTTTTTTTTTTTTAAAGAACTTACCTAACAAACAAAACTTAAGTTCATTAGGTAATTTAGTATATTTGCTTATTTGGTTTAAACTCACTTAAAACAATTTATGAAAAATAACTTTAAGTTATTTTTAAAATTCATTAAATGAGTTTTTTTTTGTTTATTTGACTTTAAATAATTTAAAATAAAAAATTTAATTTAAAATCAATTTACCAAGCAAAACCTAAGTTAATCACTATTTATCTATCACTTACCTAATAAAGAAGGAACATTACTTCCTCAAAAAAAACAAAAAGAAGGGACATTATTATCTTACTCATATTATTTGTGGTTATATTATTAACTGCATGCACTACATAAACAGTGTCACTTAATATTTTAAAACATCTGCATAATTACTTTAATAATTAAAACTTTTTACTTAAAGTTGCTTGGCATAGCTTTAAGCCATTAAGTGACATTTGACCTATTAGTATGGGTGTTGCCATTTCAAATGAAAGATTAGGGATTCAAATTATAAATATTTGCCTATAAAAAAAATTTAACTTTAAGTTAAGTTTTTTTTGTTTAAATTTACTTTAAGCCAAATAAGTAAAAAACTTGTTTGGTGAATCGTATGCTGACTTTAATCCAAAAGATAATAACAAAAGTTTTAATTCAGGAAAAATTATTATAATTTTAAAAAAATTTTACCTAATTTTATATTCAGTATTGATATTGTTTGATATATTTTAATGAATAAATTTTAAAATTTTGTTTTTTATAAAAAAATGAATCCGTATAATAAAAGTTATGATATTTTTACAAAATATATCAAACTATTTTATGTAAAAAAGTAAAAAAAAAACTAAAAACATTTAAATTTTCAAATAAATTTTTTATATTTTTTTAACTTTAAAGAAAGACAAAAAAGCTAATTTTTCCCATGCCAGAATACTTTTCGTCTCTCTCTCTCTCTTTTCGAGTCGCCATTTTAAATTTTGCCGAGATTATTGAAAGTGGATATCTGGGCTTTGTTTAGATTATTGGGACTGATTTGATCATTTTTTATTTAAAAAATTCAAATAAAGGCCACTATGCCTTTGAAACACAATCAACTTTCTACATCATTTGTTTTATGGTTTTATCAACTAAATTTTCTGTTTTTATTTAGAAAAATACTTAGTTGTACATATTCGGACACAAAATTAGACACATTTTTTTTTACATAGAGTGAGTCTCACAATTGTGTAGAACTCATTTCATATGAAAAGAACGTGTTTGGATATGTGTCCGCTAGGTGTGGATGTATTAGAATTCTTTTATTTATAATTAAAGCCTGTTTGAGATATCGTAAAAGTTTAATTTTCAAAAATGTAACTATGCGGGGTGATTCTATAAGGGTGAGATAAAGTGTTATGGGAGAAAAGAACCAGGCCGAAGTCTTTAAATTTGTTGGCTTGATCGATTCTGTAAAAAAAAAAAAAAAAGAGTAAGACTAGCTGGCAAGTTTGGCTGAAAATTCCTTCAAATGCTTAAGTCAATTGATTGTAAAATAGATATTAAAATTTTTAAAAAGAATTCAACAAGGTTTTTGTAGGAGAAATTGTACATGTGTACCTTGTTTTTTAGTTTGATATTTATAGTGTCATTATATAGGATTTGACAAAAAAATAGGTACTTTTTTAGATTTGGCCCTGTCACGAATTACATTTTTCTCCTTTTGGGAGAACTCGAGGCCCCTCTTATGATGCCGACAAATTGCTCAATCACTTTGAATCGTGTCAACTGTCATTCGATGTAAATGCGTACGGAAGTGACATTGTCATTAACGTTATCAGTTCGCTGAGAGGCCAACCTAATCGGATTCGTATGTTTCACGACGGGTCGTTTGACTGTCCCAATTCAAGTGACATTCGTATGTTTCTTTAATATGTTTGGGCTGACCCATCAGTAGCTTTTTATTAAAAAAAAAAATAGAAGGAAAGAGAAAAAAGCTAATTACTTGGAATAATTTATTTGGATATTTTTGCTCTATTTTCATTAATATATCTGAACCCTAACTTTTTCTTTCATGCAGTAATGTTTTAAACACATTCTTGGTTATCAAATTATTTAAAATAAAACTGATTTTTTATATTAAAAGTATTATTATCATTTCATTAAAAAAATCATTTAGCTTCCTCCTTTTTTTTTGAAAAAATAGTAAATTTCTTTGAGATGCAAAATAATACAACTTAAAAATTGACTTTTTTTTAGTAAAATTTTTTTTTTTTTTAAAACCCAAGCATTGCATAAAGTTTGGGGTCAAACTCAATTGTTCAAAAAGATTTCAGAAGCAAAATTGATAACACTAAACGATATTAATCATTTGAAAAGTAAACATATTTGTTTTATAGCGGATATTTTATGAGATCAACTCGGATGGACTTTAGTTGGTTTTAAAAATGGGGTTAGAGAAATTAATTAAAGTAATTAGATTTTAATTATACATTCTTTAATTTTTAATTCATTTCAAATAGTAAAAATATGGGACTATCGAATATATAAGTAATTATTGAATATTTTTTGATCAAATTTAGTGAGAGTTCTATTTTATAATTAAGATTATCATTTTTTATTAATAATTTACTCAATACGTGAAGAAGTATTATTTAGTGATTATCGTGGAGCAATGTTTTAAAAATGTTAAATAATTAATGTATTTAGTGGAACATCATTTTTTTATTCTCTTTAAAACTTTAAAACTTTTTATTATTTTGCAATTTATTTACTTGTAAATTTATTTACTTTTTCTGTCTATCTTGATCAAAGGAATCTAAAGCATTGTTTGGGATAGTTTATTATATGTTTCTTTTAATTTTTTTATATTTTTGATTTGAATTTTTTAATTTTTTAATTTATCGTGACAAAACAAATCTAAAAATATAACAGTTTTGGTTCAAGTTTAAAAAATTCGTTGAATGTGAATAGAGTCTTAAAAAAGTCACTTTTTGGTCTTATTTGATTCCTTTTTATTTTTGGTTATTTTTTTACTCTTCTGCTTTGTCCTAACAAGAAAATTTTGAAAAGAGGCATAGTTTAAACTAACCATAAATTTTTTCACTAAAATATATAAAAATCTATTAAAAAAAGTTATTCCAAAGTGCAACTTAGGCCTGCGTCCGACAATCAATTTTAAGTCGGGTCTTTTGTCTCTTGCTTAAAAGTTCAAAAGTTAAAAACTCTTGTTTGGCAATTCAAAGGCTTTTAGCCTTGGCAATTCAAAGGCTTTTAGCCTTTTTACTTTTTTACGTAACAAAATTATATATATTTTTAGAATTATTATAACTTTTATTATATAAATTCGTTTTTATAAAAATTATATTTTTAAAATTTGTTTGTCAAAATTTATCAAACAAGATCTATATAGAATACAAAATTATCTAAAAATAAATTTTTAAAAATTATAACAATTTTAAGCTAAGCTTTTTATAATAAAAATTATAAAAATTATAACAAAACCTAAATTATAAATTTTAAATTATAACAATTTTAAAATTATAACAATTTCGTCTAATGGGTCGTCATTATCATTCCTTATAATAACAACAGAGCCGAGACCTTGAGCCAAAGCAATAAAATAATTGCTTTGAGCATCTGAATTTTTGCTGAAATTTAATTTGAAAATTTTATATGTTGGTTTCTTTGATAAATGATTTTTTGGTTGTTTATTTAATTTGCAAAAAGACTGAATATACTAGCAATATTATTCATTAAAAAAATAGGCTAGATAAGCTTAATTGTGAAATTTTGATAAGTAATTTTGCTTAAGGCCCTAATTGGCAATATTGATTTTTTTGACTAAAAACGTCAAAAAATTAAGGTTGTCTGTTTGGTAAAAAAATAAAAAACTAAAAAATTAAAAAGTTAAAATGCCAAATCAAAATATAAATTCTTAAAAAATTTTATTTAAATTCTTACTACTTTTAAAATACAATAATACCATTCATTCATAATTTATTTACTATCATTACCAATTACATATAATTGTTAATATTAAATATATAAAAAGGTAAAATTGTCCACGTTGAACAAAAAGCAAAAAAAATAATTTTTTATCCAAACAACTAATTTGAAAAACGCTAATTTAAAAGTTAAATTGCCAAATAACCTACTTTAAATCAGTTTAACTTTTTAGCTAAAAAAGTAAAAAATTAAAATTTTAACTTTTAAGGCTAAAAAATGTACAAAGGAGTATTGTTCAAGACTTCAAGTTTTATTTTGTTATTACCAATTCAACTATTTTTATTTATTTATTTTGGGTTTATAACTTTTTTTTACTATGTTCAGGCCATGTTTGGGATTAAGAAAAATGCCAATTTTTTTTTAAAAAAAACCTAGCTTTTAAGCTGATTTTTTGGGCTAATATTTTTAAACAACTTTCAAGACAATTAAAAAAAGTCAAAAAAAATTTCTTCTTCTTTTTTTCTTCTAACATCTATTTTTTCAAATTATCCCAAATTCTCTCATTTTTTTATTTTATTTTTTAAAAAAAAAAATTAAATTTTTTAAAAGTTAAACTTAAAATCTATTCCAAACACACTTAATTTTGATGGTAAGTTAAATATTATTAAAATGTGAAATAATAAGTTTCTTTTTTTCAATCATTTCCAACTTTTGTAATTTTTTTTTTCTAGAAGTTGATGTATATAAAAGCAACAAGACTCCTTTTTACTGTACGCTTAGGGCCCAAATGATGCAGGGCCCACCTTGAATAATAATATTTTTAAATATTTTAAAATTATATAATTTTACCTTATTTATTGATTTCTTTTTGAAAAACTTCGGATACGCATATGTTTGTTCTAAAACGCTTAATGGCCTTTTCGAAGCATTGTTTTTAAATTTTTTTCAACTGTTTTTTTGTATTTTAGTTTAAATTTTTTTTTCAGTTTTTTATAACCAAAAAAATCTAAAACCCATATCTACTCAAGTCAAAATTGAAAAAAAATTCATTTAAAACGAAAAAAAATCACAAAAAACAAAAAAATTTGTCAGGTTGACTTTTTTCAACTTAATTTTTTATAATCAAAATTTCTTAATTTTTTAATTTTTCTCAAACGATAGAAATTTAAAAAGTATTCATTTTAATTAATACAAAAAAATTTATTAAAAATAATATATATATATATATATATATATATATAAAATACACATCTCTTAGAACCTTCTTGTAAGAACCATTCGTAAAATTTTTTAATTAAAATTGTGTGTCCTTGCCTCCTTGGCAGCATCCATAGGCGACAAAAGGCGTCCAGAGGCGGCTGTGGCGTAGGGCTGGGAAAATTATTGGCCACTTCCTTTTTTACCTAATACTTTTAAAAAACAAAAATATACAATGAATATTAAGTAAGTTATTAATATCTCTTATATCTATATATCGATACTTCTATCTATACTACTATTATAAGAAAATATTTAATTTGATAAAATTTATTTATTTTACCTAAAAAATCAAACATTAATTTGGTAATACCATCCTTCATAGAATCTAAATTTTTTTGACAAAAAATTCAAATAGTAAAAAAAAAAAACAAAACTCACGTTCTCTCACCGTCAAATTGAAATTTTCTCAATTCTAAAAAACAAATACTCTCTTTATTTCTATTTAATAATATTTAATATTAATTTATTTTAATAATTTAAAATATTTATATTTTAAAAGTTATCGAAATCAATATTCATACAAAAAAATAAATTAATTCGATATCGAAAACTAGACGACTGAATCGTATTGATTCTAAAAAAAATATACAATTTAATTTTAAAATCGTATTTTTGTCTATTTTTCGTATTTTAATTATATAGTTATCGATGTCTTATCAATTTAATTTTTAGTATATATAATTTTTTCAATTAACTTTATAATATGAACATATCAATTCAGCAAAATAAATTATTTTAAATACTCTATAATACAAATAAATTATTTTATATATATACTACTTATTACCCAAAAATTTCATCACAAATTTTATCAAACTCGCGTCCTACCGTTTCCCCTTCCCTTCTCCCCCCTCTCTCTCTCTTAGTTTTTTTAAAAAAAGAATCCTCGCTTCTCTCTCTCTC
The DNA here is from genome assembly GCA_034768845.1 of Heliamphora exappendiculata. NCBI lineage: Eukaryota > Viridiplantae > Streptophyta > Magnoliopsida > Ericales > Sarraceniaceae > Heliamphora > Heliamphora exappendiculata. The sequence goes on along the minus strand of JAOTRH010027987.1, from coordinate 480 downwards.
TCAACCATGTCATCAAGTTGCATTATCAGCTACTTCCGATTAAATTTCAGTATTAGTTTCGGCTATAGCCTGTTTGTCCACATTTTTTGATTTTGTTTTTGTTTCTTCTCTGAACAATCAAGTTTATAAGTTTTAGTCTCACTGTTGTATTATTACTTTTGTTTTTAATTCATTTTCTCTCTTCTTTTCTTCTCTCTTTTCTCTTTTTTCCTTTTAATAATCCTATATTTATTGCTAATATTTATTTTAAATTATAATTATGTTATGTTTTTTAGTGATGAAATTAAAAAAGAGGCCTAGATTAGAAAATATTATGTATTTATTTAGGTACATTTTATTAAATTTATTTTTCTTATTTGTATTATTTTGTTTAAAGTATTTTAATTTTTTCGTTTTAAATTGAAAAACAACCTCTAAATCTTAATTTCCATATTCAAAAAATGATATTTCGTAAAAATAATATAAGCAAATTTTATAAAT
>JAOTRH010027976.1:0-21394 GCA_034768845.1 Heliamphora exappendiculata | reverse complement strand
ACTCCCTGGCTTTGCATATACCAATGCTTTTCTACTCACTTTTTTTTTTTAAGTTCGAGTTTGGCTTTTTTTTTTTTGAATGAGAAAAAAAGCACCATAAATATATAGATATAAAGAAATGGTACAACATAAACTCCCATGCAAAACAGCACGTCAAGAAAATAACCAACAAAAGAAAAAACTGAAAAACTAGGAAATTCTACAGCTGAAGTCTAACACTGAAGCAGAAGCTTACAACCAGTTGGTGAGAAGACAACTAAGCAAACTACAACCCCTAATGAAGGACAGCCTCAAGATTGAAGATGACTTCCTCCACTCTAGAAATTCTGTTTTGCAGTTTACCTTTCATTCATAATCTTGTCCTTAATTTCGCCAGATACACCACCTCCTCATAATCAGTCCTGATATTATCAAACACCAACATATTCCTTGCCAGCCATAAAGACCAGATTCCAGTTATGAACGTTATGTTCCATAGTTGTCCTCGAAGGCATTTCTTCTTTCGTTTCACCCAAAATTTGAACAAGCTATACAAAGTTCTAGGAGATGCCTATTGGCTACCCCACCAACGCATCAAAACTGACCACACATTCCATGCTACTTGGCACTGTACAAATAGGTGGTTAATTGATTCTACCTTCATGTTGCAAAAAGCACAGCTAAGATTCACATACGATTTAAGGATTAGGCGCCTTGCTAGAATTTTTTTAGTGACAACTTTATTTTGTATCGCCATCCAACTGAACAACAAACATTTTGGTGGCCCTACTATCTTCCAAAGTCCACTGATGCTCCCTCACTTCCTCTCGCCAACCTTATTCAAGAGGTTACGCAATGATTGCACTATAAAGGTTGAGTGTGTCTCCCCTTTCCATATGTAGCGATCCATCTTACTTTTCTCAATTATGTGTGATCTAAGGTTAACCAGAAGATCTGCCAATTGACAGGCATCCCATGAGAAAAGAGGTCGTCTAAAAAAGGACTCGACTCCTAGATCCACACAAGATCTGAAGAACTCAGCTACCCTTAACTGTTGAGCCCTTGCTAGAATAAAAAACCTGTGGTGAGTTTCAACAAGGGGCTTTAGCCCCATCCAGGCATCCTGCCAAAAACTAACATTCTCCCCATTACCCATCTGCAAACTTAGGTTCTTTTGCAAAATACTTCACACTCTAGTTTTCGTCTTACCAACTGTGATGATATCCCTCCATAGCCTACCAGTCCTGCTCCTAACCCTCTCCTCAGGAAAGCAATCACCCACTCTGTGGCCATATAATTGCTGAATGAAAATCCTCGTGAGAGTATTTTTTTCTTGGGTATATCTCCACTACCATTTGGCCAACAGTGTTAGGTTTGTACATTTCAAATTCCTTACATCCAGGCCTTCCTTCTCTATGCTGGTGGTTACCTTCTCCCAAGACAGCAGATGCAGCTTTCTTCTCTCTTCTTCTTTTCCCCATAAAAAATTTCGTTGGATCTTTTCCAGCTCAACCTTAGTCTGATCTGACAGTTTGCATAAAGAGAGGTAGTAAGAGGGGATATTGGCTAGGATGATTTGATGAGGACAATTCGCTCGGCCATAGAGAAATGTTTTCTACTCCAGTTATTGAATTTAATTTTGAACTTATTCACAATAGACTCTCATATTTTACCCCTTCTTATCCCAGCTCCCAGAGGGAGGCCCAAATACTGTATTGGGAGCTCGCCAGTTTTGCAACACAATATGTCTGCACACGTGACCACTTCATTTGCTGATAGGCCCACTCCACATAAAGCACTCTTCTGATAGTTCACTTTCAGACCTGAGATAAGCTCAAAATACTTTAGAATTCTCTTTATATTTCTTATCTCTTCTAAATCATTATTGCAAAAAAAAAAATGTGTTATCTACAAATTGTAAATGAGTGATGCACATATTCCCATCTCCCACATTTACTCCTCTAATTAGCCACATATTCTTAGCTTTTGAGATTAGAATGTTAAGGCCCTCTGCTGCTAAATTAAAAAGAAAATGGGATATAGTTTCTTTAAGAAGTTTTTTTTTTTTTTTTTTTAAGTCATGTATGTATTTCAAGAAAAATGTTAACCACCGCCTATTGGACAGTGGATAATAGATATATAATATATAAATATCTGTGCATAATATATTGATATATGTGAAAGTGGTAGGCTCTACTTCTAAAAGTGTATTTATATTTAAAAAAATGTGTCTTTATTAGTCTATTAATCACCGCCTATTATGGACGATGATGAGCATAACTCATATTTCAAACACTCTTAGTTTTTTTCGAATAATATATATATATATATATATATATATTCAATAAAAAGTGAACTCTAATCCTAAAAAGGTATTTATATTATTTGAAATATTTCAACTTAAAATTAAAAAATACTGACATATTTGATATTTTAATAAAAAAATAAATAAATAAAACCTAATATAAATAATTGATTCCAAGCAATCAATTGTTTTTATTTTAAAAAAAAAAGACAAAATCTCTTAAAAATTAGTTTTTTATACATCACAACAAAGGCAAAGTATGGTAAATCATGATTCATTGAACACTGATTAATAAATAAATAAAAATAAACAAAATAATATCAGTACACTTTATTTAGCTTTTTTTATCAATTCATTTATTTATTATTTCATGTCTATTAAACACTACTTAATATTTTCCTGTTTCCTTTTAGCATTGCAAATTGCAATAGCCAACCATCGGGACCATGCACATAGGGGTGCAAAAATGTGCCCCGATCTAGATCCGGCCGTGGCTTGAGTAGGTTAAGCTATGTGAGTTCTTGCTAAAATTTAAGCCAGATTAGGCCAGATTTTTTTAAGAGAGGTAAGTCTATGTCTAGTCCTAGGATATACGGGTTTACGCCTCAAGTTCGGCTCGTGGACGAGCTTTGGCAGACTTCTTTATTCTTTTAAAATTATTTTTTGAATTGTATTTCGTGTATAAATTATTTATGAATTTATTACTTTAGTTATAAATTATTTTTTAGCTTATTACTTTAGTTATTATTATTATAAGTTATCGTAATAATTATTATAAGTTATAAATTATAAATTATTTATAAGTTACTATTTAAAATTTATTATAAGTTATGAACTTATAAACTATAAGATGTTTATAGGCTATATACTTATAAACTATAAATTATAAACTATTTGAAATCTAGCCGTTGGGTCAAACTTGGGCCGGACCGGCCTTAGTGGTTAAAAATTTGTAGCCGTTGGAACAATTTTTGGGCTATCAAGGCCGTCAATTTCAAAAAAATAGTTGTTGGTTAGGTTCTGACTTGGGCCGAATCGAAAAATAGGACCATTTGGGCTCAAAATAGCCTCAGGCTTTGGGTCAGCCTGCAAGCTCCACGGGACAGCCTAGGCTTGATCCGAAGAAAATTGGACTTGAGCTCTACGGTAACAAGTCTTGACTCACCTACAGGTGATGGGCCATTTTTAAACCCTTACATGCACATCATGACATAATGCCTTCGCTCGGCTAATTTATGTGATTTTTTTGTTTATTTTTATTTTTTTAACCTTTTCAAAATCTTTTCTTAATAAGGGAAGTTAGTGTAAATTTAAAAATCTGAAAAGAGTTGTCAATATTTTTACTTAATCTTAAGAAAAATCAATGTAATGTATCTTAAATTTTATTATAGTTTGGTTAAAAATATATTTTTTTAATTGAAATTTATAAGCAAATTCCAAAAGTACATAACAATTTATCGCAAAATAATTAACCAAATATAACAATAAATAAATATATTATTACTCCAAACAAATTATAAAATATCTTTACTAACAGTTTTTCGTTGATGCTATATTTTTTATAAAAGTTACTAATAGAAGTACACAATTTAAAATTAATAGTTAAAAATTTTTTTAGTACATGCAATTAGATTTGTATTATTCAATTTGAATTGTCTTTAATTTTATGATTATTTTTTTAAAAAATAATTTTTTTAATTTTTATGAATTTTATATATATAACTTGAATTTATTTATGACAACGACGGTGTTTGTCAAAGTTTTTATTGTTAGTTTTAAATTTTTTATTATTAATTTTAATAATAAATTATAATTTTTATTAAAAATTATAATTATTTTTTTTATTTTTAACTAAAAATTAACATATTTATAAAAAAAACGTACTATTTTTATACTATAATTAAATTATAATTTAAAAATTATTAGTTTTTTTGAGTGGGACCGAGAAGTACTGAAACAGCAACCGACATGATTTCGGAGAAGCCGCAGCTGTTAGGTTCCCAAAAAAGATGGACTTGTCACCATACGACATCACTTCGCATTATTGTTCGTCATGTTTTAAAAGCTATTTCTGTTTAGACTTCTTTTATTTTTAGATGTTTTCTAAAATTTTGTTTATTTTCTTCTATGTTAAATTCTCTTAATTGGGGAAAATCAATTTTTTGAAAATAGAATAACTTTAAATTATATATTACGTTGTCTGGCCTAATATAATTTTAGTAAAATTATTAAAAATTTAAATAATACAATAATTTTGAAACTCCTAAATTTATTTAAATGGCAAAATAGTAATAGACTCAAAATATAGAACTTGTGTTAGTTAAAGGATAAAAAGAATAGTTAATTTTTTCTTTTATATTTAACGAACTAAATGAACGTGAGTTTTATAAAATTATTTTTATATAGTTTAATTTCACTACTTAGCCTTAAACAAACTGCGTGCATGACAAGTAGTATATATAAATAAATAATATAAAAAAAAAACCTAAAATATCGGAGTCCATAAATTCTTTCTTTGCAATTAAGTGTTTTTCTCGTAATTTAACCTCCATTATCCCTGAGCATCATCTAAGCCGATATTCTTAATACCATGAATACCATATTTATTCCTCTTGCGATGATTATATTTCTCGCTATTATAATCTTGTACCGTAATATTTATTTGCTGAATACTCTTTCAAACTAACAACAAAAACATTATTTATAAATCTTCTTTGTGGTCCAGCAAATAATTCGAGTACCTTAGGAATGAATATTTCATTGATATCGAGCAAATATCAATGCTATTCCATTTACCGCAAACATAACGGACCAACTTATCATATGTCCAACTCCCATATATGCAAAGCACTATTGTATTTGCATAGCATCACCAAAGGCGGGTTCATAATTCCTAAGACTTAGCGGAAGCTATACCAAAATATTAAGAAAAAAAAAAAAACCATTCAGTTATGCTAATATCTCAATCCACCTAATTAAGCGAAAAAGATCTAATTTTATGCAATTTAACCGGGTAAAAATGTGAATTCATTGGAGAAATAAATTATAAAAACAAACCAGAATAGCTATTCTATATAAAATTTAGTCCATTTTAAACAATAGAGAAGTTCTCATTTTCAGCATTTAAACGAAAAAAAATATTGAGAATTTATTACAAAGTGAGACCATCACAACAAGGAATGTAGCTTCTCTGCATAAAAATGATCATGAGACCATTAAAAACACTCTGAAAATGAGATAATACTAATTCCACATACTTAAGCTTTAAAAAGTCTTCATTTTGTTCATTTAAAATAGTAAAAAATGTGAAACGATTAGAAGACGGAACCATCAAAACACAGCAACAATAGCTATTCTAGGTACAATCAGACTATTTTAAATAGTATAATTCTGATATTCTCATTTTCTGCATTTACTACAAATGCAGAAATTACACGGAAAGTTCTTATTTTCTACAAATTACACGGACAAGAAAAACCGGGAGGAACAACTAATGATAATGACATAATGAGCAGTCATCTTGTTTATGAATGAAACAATATCAAAAAAATGAATTCATCATTTACAAAATAAAAAAATAACATAATTCATTAAAATTAAAAAAAACTCACTAGCATGTGGGGCACAATACGACTTATGGATACTAGAAGCAAATCAGGCTTCACAATTGAGAAAAATGACAAAATGGATAGTTTCCAATCATCTCACGATCAAAATGAAAGAAGATTTGATTAATGAAAGAAAATGACAAAAAATATGGTAACAAAAATTTAAAATAGTGATCCGGATGAATTTATAACTTTTGATGTGTATCCAAATTACGAATTCAAATAATGAAGAGTAACAATTCTTGAGTCATGTCTCAAAATTTTGACATTCTCATTCAGTAGGAAGTTTGGACAGTGTGAAATGTTGAAAGTGGTAAAAAACAATCACTAGAAACTCTACAGACAGTAAAAAAACCGAGACTACCAAAAGACCAATCGAGCGGTCTTAGGACCAATCCAATGGTCTGTTCGGGACAACAGTTTTCTTTAGTGACTAGGGTTTTCTTTGTGTTCCCTTGAAGATTATATAATGAAGTCCTTGTAATAGAATACACAACTATTGATTTCATTTTATCCATAATGAAGTCCTTGTAATAAGATTTCATTTTATTCATAATGAAGTCCTTGTAATAAAATCCAGCCTCAATTTAACAATATTTTATAATAAAAAATATTTTTTATATTAATTTTGTAAAAAAAAAAATTTGTTTTTGTTTTCAATGTTTCGCAGATATTTGGAAAATATTTTTGAAATAGAATTTTTTTTAAACAAAATAAGCTACTAATTAATATCGTTGACGCTCACACCATCGTCATAGCATCATCGTCACCATTATCGCCATTACCACTGTCATCGTCACCGCCACTACCAACACTACCTATAATAATTCAAGCAGATTATTGACTCAATAACTTAATAAGGAGCATAACAATGCGGTTCAAAAATTTACGCCCATATTCTAACCCTCGTTGGGATGTGATTAACAGCTCATTAGTGTGCACAAGATAAAAAACATTGGGGTATTTACATTTATTCGGAGCCTCAATTTCTCTATTCACACCGTCACAGAACTCGCACGGGACTAGGGTTGATTCTTATACTATTTGTAACAACCCAAGTGAACCATTGACCCAATAATTTCAATAAAGAGTTTAACTACGTAGTCTAAAAGCTTAAACCCAAGTTCCACCCTGTGTTGAGATGTAGATAGTAGCCCATTAATAGATACAAAGTAGCCCAAAAGTGTGCACAAGATATGCAACCTTGGGGGCTCTATCCCTCTCCGGAGCCTCTAATCCTCTATCCACACAAGCACGGAGCCCTACATGGAAACTAAAATTGGCTATGATACCATATATAACAACCCAAATGAAACATTGACCCAATAACTTCAATAAAGAGCCTAACAACGCGGTCCAAAATACTTAAACCCAAGTTACTAGTTGTAATACATAAGTTTTATTATATAGCAGATTTAATTTTTATTTCCCACCGATGTGAGATGGAGCGTCACAATATTCTCCACTCAAAAATGTTGCGTTCTTGTTGTGTGGCCTGATTCCGTTAGAACTATTTTTTCTTTAATAAAAATCGAAAACCAGACCGTATACAACCTTTCTAGAAAATTGAGAACTAGAACCAAATTATTTACATATAGAACCGGACCAAATCGTACAGCTCAAACCAGTCCTGATTGGTATACCGATTCTTTTAGATTTTTTATGCATAAGTAGTCCATTAATGGACACAAAATATCCCATTAGCGTATACAAGGTATGCAATCTCGGGGCCTCTATCTCGTTCTAGAGCGTCTACTCCTCTATCTACACCACCATAGAACCCTACATGTGATGCAGGGAGATATATCGGTTAAAGAAACACTAACTCTAAAATTTACAAATTTACTTAAATTAAAAATATTCTCTCTAATAACAAACACAATAAACGAGAAAAATTCTCAATAATTCTTCTTATTTAATAACTAATTAATCCTACAGTTATTACATTATATTTATAATGGCTTAACCCTAATCGAATGTGAAAACCATCAATTATGCAGCACAAACCTTTCTAAATCCAAAATTTTGAAGAATTTATCATAAATGAAAATTTTGACTTATGGTCAAATTTGAAGATTAGAAACATAAAGACATACCAAAACAAATAGCACGAAAAAAGAAGTTACTAAAAAAAATTATCATTAAAATAAAATTTTTCTAAAATGGTAAAATTGCAATTTTTGGGGTTTAAAAGATGAAATTTGGTCAAAAATCGGCTTACATCAGGGCATAGCAGTGAGTATTTTTTGTTGGGCCATTTTCAACCGAACATAAGCCTTTCGACGCTAATTTGACCTCAGTGGGCCGTGTCTCTACTATCACTTTTTAGTTTACTGACAATCATAGTCTTCCATGAAAGAGAAGTCCATCAGCTCTACATTATTCTCCGCAGCTTGAAAAAAATTCGTCCTTAAATTTGAGTCCTCATCAGAAAAGTCATCACCTCGGAATGCGATCAAATATTTTACATAAAAAACGTCTAAATTATAGATAGAATGTGGAAGCTTCAATATCAAGGCATTTGAATTCATCTTCTCGATACCCCCACTGGACGAATTTTTTGAGCAATCGGTTTGTTATACTCCCTTATTAAGAATCTATACTTGGTGAGAATAGCATATACAAAATCACCAACTTGGAATTCAACAAAGCATCGCTTCTTGTCAGCTCGCACCTTATATTTAAATGTGCTTTCTTCCAACTTCGACTGTATAGCTTATGGACTAGGCGCAACTGATCAATAAAATCCTCCACCTTGACATAGATGTGTTTCAAAATAGGAACAAGTGCAAGATTGATGGGAGAATGCGGGATAATTTTATACACGATTTAAAAAGGACAAAGACTAGTGGTGCGATTAATTGAGTGGTCAAAGGCAAATTTTGCGTAGTGGTAAGTCTTGGTTGTTGGGTCGTTTCTAATCGAATATGGGTCTTTCAAGACTAATTTAACCTTGGTGGGTCGCGTTTTTACTATCACTTTTTTGCTTGCTAACGATCGTAGGTTTTCATGAAAAAGAAGCCCACGATCTCTGTATCAATATGAGAACCAAGGTTGGCTCTAATACTATATATAACGACCAAGTGAATTATTGTCCTAATAACTTGAATAAAGAGTCTAATAATGCAGTTTAAAATACTTAAATAAAGTTATTAGTTGTAACCCATAAATTTCTGTATATACCAGACTTAATATCTATGTTCTACCGATATGGGATGTGATATTACAATATCACTCAGTCAAATGCACAATGTCTTCGTCGTGTAGCTTAAATGTTTTCTCCAGCTAAAATGTGGGTAGCAGCCCATTAGCAGACACAGAACAACCAATAAGCATGCATAAAGAATACAACCTCGTGTCTCTACCTTTTTTTCGAAGTCTCTACTCCTCTATCCATACCAACACGGAGCCAACCCTAGTCCCGTACGGGCTCTGTGGTTGTATTGATAGAGAAGTAGAGGCTCTGAAAATGGGTAGAAGTCCAAAACTTATATACTTTGTACATGCTTTTAGGCTGCTCTGTATTCAATAATAGGCTGTTATCCATATCCCAACCAGGGATATAACTTGGGCTTAAGTTTTGATACCGCGTTGTTAAATTTTTTATTCAAGTTATTGAAAATTTAAGTATAAGTTATTGAGTTAGTAGTCTACTTGACTTGTTATACTACTGCCACCTCTACCACCATTGTCGTCGCAACCCCTCGTTGCCACCAACGCTGTTAACAAAAAAAATGACGTGCACTTTTTTTATGTAAATAAATTTTGTTATTTTATTAAAAAATTATCTTATGCTTATCAATCAAACAATAAAAAGTAGATAAAATATTTTAGACTAAAACAAATGGAGTCTAAATATAACATATCTTCCCAAACAGGGTACATACCGTCCAAGACAACCTTATTTCTTGCTTTTCAAATGGTCCACATAGTAGCTTGACGGAAGACATTCCAAAATTGACTTCATAATTCCTTTAAATTTCCAGCCATATCACCGTCTGAACAGAAAAATAATATAATAGAACAAGGGAGACCGATCACTGCACTTTAATTATGAATAAAATTAGTCCAAATATGAATAATTTTAAAAAAGAAGATTTTATAGAATAGTCAAAAGTAAATAGAACTTATCTTTTAAGAGAATTTATAAAATTTATAAAATTTTAAAAATAAAAAAATAAAATTTTATATAGAAAAGTTATGTAAGTACTAAAAAGTGGGTGATTATGTAGAAAGTACAAAATTATTTGTAGATAATTTAAATATCAATATTTATTTTTTCTTAATTAAATAAAAAGGTCACTTTTCCCGTACTATTAGAAAAATGCCATTTCACATGGCTTCACCAATTCTAGTATTACTCCTAGCCTCAGTTAGATAACCACTTTGAGCTGAAAGAAATTAATAATAAAGTAAGATTATTATACGAATTCTTAACGAAGTGAGATTAGTAATAAAATAATAATATTTTTTATGTTTAATTTAAATAGGTATAAGCATGCAAGTTTTTGTCTATCACAATTTGTCACGTGTTTCACGACCTAAAAATTAACACAATTATTGGTAAATTAAGTATTGCTATTTATTAAAAGGATCCCAAATTAAAATAGTACGAATGGTCCAATTATTTGACGCCATGAGTACAATGATGTAGTTCTCTATAAGACCAGTCTCTGACTAATTAAATTACGTCACTTGACAAATGAGACTACATGAGAGAAAATAAATATTTTTCCTAAATTAAATTAAAAGTATATAATTATATTTTTTAATAAATAAATAATAATTATGTTACTAGATAATTATCTCTTTAAAAATAAATTAAAAAAAGATAATTATGACATTAAATAATTATCTCTTTAAAAATAAATAAAAGAGATAATTATATTTTTAAATAATTATCAAAAATTCGAGTATCATTATAACTCTATTTTCCACACTTCTATAAATAAGCGTTGTTTTTACTAAATGAAAGACAAGTTTACCTCTAATACTTAGAGTTTTCAAGCAATTGAGATAATTCTGCTCATAAAACTGCAAAATTCTGAACATTTTTCTCAATCAAGTTTCATCACTCATTCTGCCAAACTCAAAAAATATTTCGCCGTTCGATTCGAGAACACGATGTCAAGTACTCGGTCAACATTTTAAAAAAAGAATTAGAGAATTTTATTTTTTTGATTTAGAAATTTCATCAGATATTGTAATCTATTTACAAATTCAATAAAATTCAATTTGTTCATACAATTTTTTGTCATGATTTTTGGACACAAAATTTTTTGTTTACCGTGAGATTAGATAATGGTCTAGATAAACTCATATTTAATTTTGGTAGAATTAAATAATGTGGAAGAATATTATATTTGATAATTTTCAATTTTATCCTTAATGCTTCAACCATTCACTTATATAACTAAGGCTCTGTTTGGGATTTTTTTCTGATATAATTTTTTGGAATGTTAACATTCTAACAAGTTAAAAAATTAAAATTTTACTCATTTTTATTTTGATGATTTTTTAAACTGTTTAGTGAAGATTTATATATATAATGCCCATAAAATGTGGAAAAAAAAAAACCAAGCACACCCAAACACCCACTTTAAGGTCCATCCATTTACTTTTTCTCTCTAAATTTAAATCAATTGAAGGCTTTTTTAAATATAAAGAATAACCCTGTGAGAGAACTATAATTAAAGAGCAATCTGGTTCAAGAATACTATAATTGGTTGTCTATTAGACTAGATTGCTTATACCAACCATCCCTTGGGTTCTATAATCCTGCAAAATTGGGGATTTCCTTGGGACCACTCGTCTTTTTTGAAACAAACATGATATAAAGGGCCTTACCTCATTGGCAAGTTAATTCAATGTAGCAAACATAGCCTTAGTGTTTTTTTTGTTATAATTGTATATGTTATATATACATGATTATTTGCACTAGACACATGTCATGCACGAATTTTTATGGAAAAAATAAAGTTAAAAATATATTATTTTTCTTAATTGTAGATATCATTAATAACTAGAAAGTTAAGTACATTTACTTTTTATTTTTACGATTAATTATTCTAGAATTTTATTTTTGTGATTTATTTTAGGATAAATTTTATGTAGTAAATTGTTATTCTATGAGGCCTTGTTTTAAATGTTTACTATTTTTTTGAACATTAATACCTTCAAAATATTATTATGAAAATTGAATATATTTATAACATGTATACATTTGAGAATACTTTTTTATTCGCTTATAATTATTTAGATATTATTACTTTTATATTCTCTTACAATTCATATGGCATGATATTTTATACACAGTCATGAATTTGTTTGTATTTTTAATTTATGATAATTATATTCTTAAATAAATAGTTTGATATTGTGAACCAGACTCAACTGAAACTATATGCATTGCACAAAAATGCATATTAAATTCTAATTATAAATAATTAAAGTAATAAAAAATATGGCTGCTTTTACTTTTATATTATATTTTATATATATATATACTTTAACTAGCATATTGTCACTCAAAAATATATATGAGTTAATATTTAAAATAGAATATACAATCACATAAAAAAAATATTGCAACGAAGGAAAGTAAAAAAACTTTAATAAATAAAAATATATATTTAAATAAATATATATATATATATAGCATTATTCTTTGAGTATATATATTATATTAATTAGGGTATTTAAAATTGTTCAAAATGCTAATAACAACAAATAAAATAGTTAGTACCATCTTAATTTGTAATATTTGTTAAACGACCTAACCCATTTTAAAAAAATAAGATTTTAAATGTATATATTTCTTTTCCTAGTATACTAAATGTAGTACAAGATGTATTAATACTTGTATCTATAAGTGTATTAAGTCAAAAAATTTGTGTATTTATAAAAAATTTTAAAATATATTTGATTTATGTTTCTATAGATATTATTGTGAGGAAAAAAAGAAATTCAAAATTAAAACTTTCTATAATATACTAAAGAGGTGAGATAAAGAATACTTGACGATAGTTAAACAAATGAGAAAAACATTAGGTGAATTAAGTATAGCAACAAGGAATGATGTTTTTGAATTTATTTTAAATGCATATGAAGAAATATTTTAATTAATATTAAACAGTAAAACCACTAAAACCTGTATGCTCGTGCACTATATATATAGGGTTATGCTAATCATCGTTTATTGGATGATAATTAATAAATTAATAAAAATAAATTTTTTAATATTAATATACTTTTAAAGATAGAATTTACCATTTTATAAATATTAATATATTTTGTATAAATATTTATATATTATATATTTATTATTCCCTGGTGATTAACATTATATATATATATATACTACGAATTCCTTACATCAATCAACAGTACGTCGTATGATAATTAATGAAGATGACCTGATGACTTGAGATTTCAACGGCTTCAAAGTGGGATATATTGGTGTCCCTATTGTGTCGCCGGGAGTTTAAAATTATTTTAATTGAGATTTTAAATTTTAATAAAAATTGTTTATTATATTACATTTATTAAGTAAGTAATTTTTGTAAAAAAATTAGATTAATTGAAAATTATTATTTGTTTGATCAAAATATGTTTGTTTTGAAAAAATTAATTAATTTCTAATATTTTAAAAATAAACCGTTAAACAAATATATATATATATATATACATCATATGATGATATGGCTAATAATGTTAGGTGAATCGACAATTATTATCTATCTGATTAGAATATATTTATTTTAAAAAAATTAATTAGCTATAATATTTTAAGAATAAACTGTTAAACAAATATATTCGCATTATATAACTAATAATGTTTAACTGACATAATTTTTTACAAGAATTACTATTCGATAAATTTAACATAATAAATAATTGTTATTAAATTTTAAGTTCTCAATTAAAATAATTTTAGGTTCATAACCCATTCATTCTTCTATGACTAGGCCATGACGGGGACCTAAGTCTTCTTCATTTAGGCTGCCTATATAAGTCATCTTCATTAACTATTATATAGCTACGGAATAGGGTTGATTTGGCTAGTTAATGAAATACATAACCGACCAGGTTTCTTTAATTTGGCTCCGAATGTAGAAGGCATCTCGTTAATAGCTACGGTCGGAAATCGAAGTTCATTAACTCCGCATCAAAGATGAATAATTTTTTTCTTGCCTATTAATATAAATTATTAGATTAATTAGTGATTAATTATATTTAAGATGGTTATAAGGGTATTAGTCCTACTCTTTTTTTAATATACTTAGCCTATGTTTGAATTAATTTTTTTTGTTGTAAAAAAGTATATATGTAAAAATATATATAAAAAAAAAGCCAGCTAATACCAAATAAGTAGACTTTTTTAAAAACTTTTAAGCCAAAAAAAAACTTTCAAAAAAATTAGTTTAAACATAGGCTAAGCTAATTTTCTTCTAATTTAATTATATTTAGTGAATGTGTTATCATTGTAACACAAATTCATAATTCTAGCTTCAATTCAAATCTTTCAACTAAAGTATAATATTAAATCTATAGTTAATGACAACTCCACGAGCAATTTTCCCTCCATTGATTAATTCCATTGTTTCCGTTTATTTTCTCACTACTTTCATTTTAATTTTATCTCGGATAAAAAAATAATTAATTACTATTGCTTCAAAAATTATATAAAAATAATATAACAATTATATTCAAAATATGTATTTATTTGTACATCTTGAGTTAAGAACATTAGCATTTTATATATATACATACATGCATACATACATACATACATAATTATTATTATTTATGTAATTAATATTTTTATAACTTATTCGTGGAGATGTGTCAAGTTTTTGAAATTGATAAATTTTTCTTTTTGTTAAATTTCAAAATTGAGAAATTTCTCAATTTTGAGATTGATAATTTTTTTATTTTTTTACAAAATTTTATATTTAATATAGATATTACTTGATAGATCTCAACAAATAGCTTATAGAAATATCAATTTTATAAAAAGTATATATATATAACTCAAAAGTACAAATAAATACCTATATTTGTATTTAACTTTTATTTTTTTATTTTTTTATATATAAGCAACCGTATAAATCATTCTTTGTGTAGATAAAGTTAGAATAAAAAGAAAGAGAAAAAGAAGAGAGTGAATGAAATTAATTAAGAGAGAGATTATAAAATTTTAACAATAAAAAATATTGAAAAAAAGTTTATTAAACACAAAAATAAGCTATATTTTAGAAACATTAAAATTCATCCACATGTTATAAAATTTAGTAATTACTTTTTAGAGTTCGACATCTGTCCATAATTAGGTTGGTGCGACAACGGTGGTGGAGGTAAGAACATAAAGGTGGCGCTTGTGATATCTCATTTTACATCAGTGGGATATAGAAATTAAGTCTGATATATAAAAGAATTTGTGAGCTATTATTAATAACTTGGGGTTAAACTTTTGGGTCGCATTGTTAGTCTCTTTATTCAAGTTATTGAGTCAGTGATCTACTTGGATCGCTACAAATGGTATTAGAGTCAACTATGGTTCTCATGACGAACTCCATGGCGGTGTGGATAGATGAATAGAAACTCCAAAGATGGTAAAATCTCCAAAATTATATATCTTGTGCACATTTATGGGTTGCTCAACGTTCTCTAGTGAGTTGATATTCACACCACAACTAGAGAACGAATCTGGATCACGCGACGAGGGCATCGCATTTTTTAGTAGAGAATATTGTGATACTTCATCCAATGTCGATGTGATATAAAAATTATGTCTGGTATATAAAGAAACTTGTAAAGTATTATTACTAATAACTTGAGATAAAATTTTTAGATCGCGTTGTTAGACTTTTTATTTGACTATTTATTCAAGTTATTGGGTCAGTAGTTCAGTTTGATCGTTACATCGTTAACAGTGGAGCCATGATAATAGTAATAACCGTAATAATAATACTGAATGGTACTGGAGATGGTGTGGTAGGAGATGATGGCGGTAGTGATGAAATAGTGGTAGGAGTTGTGGAGTAATAATATATTTTCTAAGTAAATACAAAAACCTTTTTAATCTTTAAGCAATAGAAAACATATTCCAGCCATGTTAACTATTTTCGTGTTCACAAAATATATTTTTGATCGATCGATTTTTTATTTTTATTGTATTAAATACAAGTAAAAATATAAAGATAAATTGTTGAAATAAACGTGACAAGGGTCAAAAGTGAAGCAGTTGGCATTTTCTTCTGAGTTTACTGTCGAGATTTTTTCGATCAAAGAGTGAAAAAGGTGGGGCCTAGTTAGAGAAGAAGGACAAGTGGCACAAGTAGAACCAGCTTAGGAAGACGGGGCTAATCGTGGCCGTTGGTTGAGAAAAAGAGGAAAGTAATTCGGAATAGCTATAGCTTAGCGTATTTATAAAAGAGGAACTTTGTGCATAAAAGTTAAAGGACACCAAAATTAAAGTCAAATCGATCAACTTTCAAGTTCAAGCTTCCATGAATGAGAAATTATTTATTGTTTCAGGATATGACTATCCAGTGTTCTAATATTCTTGCAAATTATACAATTATATAAATTTATGTTTATAAAAATAAACTTCACATAATTCATAATTTTGTAATTTTTAAAAATATTAAAACAGTACAGACATACATGTGGCAATAAATAATCACTCCATCGAAATTGATTTCCTGTTGCAGTTTCATTGTCACTTTCTTAGCTGTCCGTCACTGCCTCTATTCCATTTCAAATTCCAAGTGCATATACTTTGTTGAATGCGTGTTTTGGTTTAAGTTTTTGGATACGGCTTTTTTGCCTTTTAATAAAAAAAATATATTAATCATAGTTAGTGTATTTTTTAGATTTTTTCAAGTCATTAGAAATTAAAAGAATAAAAAGCCACTTAGTATGCTTTTGTAATTTTGTTCTGTCATTTTTTCAACTTTATTTTGAATAAATATAATTTGTAGGCATTCTTCTCGATTGTCGTAAGAAACCAAAAATGTAAAAAAGTTAAATAAAATTAAACAACAAAAACAATAAAAAAGGACGGAAAAAGCTCTCCAAAAAAGTCTTTTAAGCATTTTTTACCCAACATAATAAAGTTTCTATTACCATTTCTATATGTATGTTTTTGACAGCTAATTATCGGCAATCTGAATCTAGTAATCCAAAGAACACTAAGTACCGCTATCATGTGATTTACAAAAATAAATTGTTGTGTTCAAGTACTTATTAAAGTTTTGATATTGGGCGGCCTCCTTTTACAGCATGTCCTCCGGTGGGAGTGAAGAACGAAGATAACAATCTACTGTCATAAATATGCAGAGTAAGCCGCACCCACGTAAAACCCTTTTTAACTAACTAACTAACCTACCCCATTATAATACACCACCAACAAGCATTTCCAAGATAGCTACATGCCCAATACTGCCTATATATGATATTAGTGTTGATGACGGATGAAGACCAAATTCAATCTTACCGACATACTTTTAGCCCACTTGCGTAGTGCTATAGATATATATATATATATATATATATATATCTATCGACATTGATGATGATTGTAAGATCTGTATATATATATATATATATATATAACTCATATATATATATATATACATATTCCGTTAGAAGGTCACTCTTTCTCAACGCTAATCATGATAGCTATTCATTCAAATTCCATTGCTAATCATGAGTTTAGCCAACAATTGACGAGCCAACCACTTCTCTCACTCACCGCCACTGAACATACCTCATCTCAACATCACTTGTGGTTGGTTTTTTATTTTTAGTTGAACCATTCACATCTCCTTTTGTCTCAATGCATTCTTCCTCACACTATTCTGCATTAAAATTTGTATATTTTCGAGCCCGTCTCTTTGTTTCAATTTCTAGAATTTTACTCTACTTCCTACTGACAATAATGCCACAATTAATGACCATCTTATTTTACTAAATCTTGTTTTTACTATTTATTTTCTTATCATTTCACGACACCTTTATTGGAACCCTCTGCTCATGTTCATGGTTATGGTTGTAGTTATACAAATTACACTCAATATTGAATTTTCAAAATAAAAAATTTATGTACTCAATTACTGTGGCCCCATTTGGTAACGTTTAAAATTTTTTATTTTTTATTTATAAAAAATATAAAATATATTTTTGCTTATTTTTATAATAAAATAAAATTAAAAAGATATTTAAAACATAAATGTTTAAAAAGTAATGATCGAAAGTGGTGACCAGAGATCGTAACTGCTAATAATAGTAAGAGATAGTGATAGTGGTCAGCGGTGGCATATGTGGTGGTCGGAGGTAATAAAAATAAATAAAATAAAATTTTATTTACAAAATACATAAAAATATATTTTTTCTATTTACAATAATTTAGTAATTTTTTAAAATTATTTATATTTTTTTGAAAAAAAAATAATTATTAAATATATTTTTACTTACAATTTACAAAAAAAATTAAAATAAAAATAATAATAAACATAAATGGAGCCGAATGTCCAATTTAATGACGTGGTCTGACAACACATTCAAATGAGGGGGGGGGAGGGGGGGGGGGTATTGTACGTAGTAGCAAGGATTACGGTGTGTCGTCAAACAATGACGTGTTGTTACATAACATTTATTGTTCCAATTAGTAATTATATCCATGGTCCTGCCTGCATCTATATCTTCGATCTACATATATATATATACGAATATAATTTCTATCCACCAGTATCGTTCCTTTTCTTTCTCTCTTTCTCTCTTTTGTCGTAGATATAAATATCAGTATTTTATAAAATAGAAGTTGATGAATTTACAGTTTGACAACTTGATTGATAATTGAAAAAAACAATACTAGTGAAGCTGCAATGATGACCCAGCTTTTGCGAGTAATTGTTCAATATTGTTGGAGCATGATATTACTTATGTGGTGTTCTTATCAAATTAAGTAGTAAAAATATTTCACGTGACACAATGTTAGTTCACATTTATTAAGTATGTAAAAAATAACAATAATTCACTTAGCGTGCATTGTACATAATTTTTTTGCTAAGAGTATTAGATAGGTAATATTGCCATATAATACTATGAGAGTATACAATAACTTTTCAACTTCTATATATTTTTGGGTTATGGTGATTGTGCCAAAAGTCTTACTATTTTTTAAGATTATTTAGAAATAAATCATGTCTAAATATTATTATCCCAATTAGCCCAAATAGACTCATTATTATACCCAACACATTTTAATACATCATAAACAAGAGGGAAAAGAGAAAAATACTTTGGAAAAAATGATGAGAGAGAGAGAGAGACAATGGAGAGAGATAAAGAAAAGATAGAGCATATTTAAATTTTAAAACTGTATTGTTTTTGTTTTATATATATATATACTAGCGGTCGAGACACACGCAATGCGTGCGCAATTTAAATTAAATAAAATTTTATCAAATGTGTTACATAATTTACTTTAATAAGAGACAATAATTTTAAAATAATATAAAACTTAAAAATATAAAAATATATACTATTTACTTTTAAAAGGTAAAAATATATTTAATATAATGAAACATGAAGGATATAGAAAGAGAGATACAAAGATTCAACCTTTCTGACAGTGCTTCTTCCTGTTTTTAATTTCTGCCAATCTGATTTCTCCCACTTCTGCCTTTTTATCTTTTTTTTCGAAAACAGCTCTTCTCTTCTCAATAATACTCCCTCTGTTAAGTGACTTTTGAAGTCCAATTAGCTCTCTTAAGACTTCCCATGCGAGCAAAAACCAAACACCGTCGCGTTCCTTTTCCTCTCTCTCTCTCTCTCTCTCTCTCTCTCTCTCTCTGCTCTCTCTCTCTGCACTTCTGTGTAAATCTTGCGCAAAAATCAATCCAGGGAAATCCCAGGAATTTTGCAACAACAAAATGGGTTTTCCCTTCAGAAGAGCCTTTGGAGGATTTTTTGCTTTGATTAGCTCCATCGGGGTTTTCCCTTCAGAAGAGCCTTTGGAGGATCAGTGAAGTGGCGGTTCCTATTTGCAGCATAAGTTGCGTGGGAAAGTGATTCGTAAATTGGGATAGAACGTGGGAAGTTACTGTGGCAAATTTACATATTTAGTCTTTTAGTTAGTAACGGAGGAGAGATTAAGTTTTGGATAAAAAGGAAAATTCCAAATGTGGCACGGTTTCAAACAATCAAACAATTATAACTGCAAAAATTTGGGTTAGTTTTATAGTAGTAAATATATATATATATATATATATATTATTTTTAATAATATTTATATTTTAAAACATGTTCATTGAGATCATAAAAATAATATCAATATTAAATATGAAAAAATCATTAAAAAATAAAAATGAGAAATTCTCATTTATAGCAAAAGATGAGAACTTTTGAGTTTTACAAATTAAAAATGAAACATTCTTACATTTTTAAACTAGTAAAAATTGGGAAATTGTAGTAAATCACAATAGAGAACCAACAAAATAAAACTTTTTATTTAACACTTTTCTCTCGTTTTTTGTTCCATTTATTTTGGATATAAATCTTTGTATTAGTACCATATTTTCATTAGCACTAATACAATTTCATTCTAAGTATTGATAAATTTGCACTGAATTATCATCAGTACTAGTACTAATACAAGCTCATTCTAAGTTCATTTTTAATTAATGGCACACCGAATTATTCTATATTCAGTAAATGAATAAAGATCCCATAATAATTGAATGGCATTTGAAAGCTATTGTACATTGCATTTTTCATATTCGATTATCATCAAACAGAATCAATCTATAATTACGTTAGTCAATTGAATTATCATCTTATTTATAGAAAATAATAAAAAAATAATTTTATCTTTTAATTAAGGACAATTCATTCATAATATCTTATCTTTCTATATAATAGAATTAAAACTAAAAAAATTAATATAGCGGGATTAATTCTCTTAAGATATCTTTTATGAAAAAAAAAAAAAAAACTAATACTAAAATATTACTTTTATTTTTTCACACCCCAGCCCCTCACCATCTTACCTGAAATTATTGTTCTACGACCAACATGATCTAATGGCCTGCATCATTCTACTACAAATGATTTTCAACACCAGAAAGCATGTCATGGCATCTATCAGTCTTTTCATTAAAAAAAGCCAGATAGATGTGTTTCTAAATTTCTTCATCAATTTACATGTTTTCTTCTGTTTACGGCAAGTCATTTTCGCCAGGTTAGTCGGGGTGTTTCAGTAATTATGAATCAGCTCGCACTAATTTGTACGTTTCCTTTGGGTGAACGGTTTGAATGAGTTCACGTGAAAATAAATAAATAAATAAAAAGGATATATTGATTGTTAGTTATATTTTATTAATAACCTGTCTAATTTGTCTAGAGTATATATTAAGTATTGTATTTTTTCATGTGATGAATTTTAATTTTATATATATATATATATATATATATATATATATGTATATATATTTGT
>JAOTRH010027955.1:0-21396 GCA_034768845.1 Heliamphora exappendiculata | reverse complement strand
GGAGTACGTTCGTAGCCGATCCTTGGTGGTGTTCCAACGATCGTGTAGCCGTTTTATCCTGGGAGGGTGACGCCGGTGGAAATCCTACAACACCCTCGGTAGGCGGTGAATCATTCTTAAGGAAACTGCGTTTGTAGGACTCGATTTTCAAATTTTATTCATGTTATTTCTGTTATTTTATTTTTCTGTAATTTCATATTATTGTAATTGTTGAAAGTTAATAAAGATGCATTTTCTTGATCACCGAGCATGTATAGATTTTATTTTTGGCGTTGAATTGTCTCCCAATAGACCCTTCGTCCAAAAGGGCTCAAGCGCTTTGCAAACGCCTTCAAGTGTTCACATGAAGCGCTTGAGCGCATTGCGAGTGCTAAACAAGCGTTGTCCTCTAGAAAAACAAAGGGCACTAGGGCGCTCAAGCACCTACAAGTGCCATAAGAGCGCTCAATACTGGAAAGGTAGTCAAAGGGGCACTCAAGCACCAAGCTAGCGCTAAGGAATGCTCAAGCGCTCTACGGGCACTCTACGAGTGCCAGTGAGGTTTAAGCCCCAAGCAATCCTAGAAACTATATATGCAACATAAAAAGCTTTTTATGCAGGAAATAAACTAAAAATGCAATGATTTTGCACAAGTGATGCCATATACCTTATTGGGGTTACCGAATGAAGTCTAACAAGTCTACCGGTACTAAGTTCAACGATGAGAAGAGCGGAAACACTAAACAAATCCCTCGACTATACATAAAACAAAATAGGAGAACAAACTCCGGTGATTTTGTCGAAGACCGAAAATAGCTAACTGCACTAACAAATATTAAATAAAAATAACATCTAACTCACAATCAAAAAAAAAAAAACATGTCATAATCTAAGCAGTGATTCTAATTAAAAAATTAGAACCTTTAAAAAAAGTGTCCAATTAATTTAATGATAGCACATAAGTTAGCATCACCCAATTAAATTAAACATTTACACAACATTACAATTTATAAGCAACAAAAGCTAGGAATTGGTGACAAGAACAAACAAACAAAAAGAAAAAATCCAAAAAAGAGTAAAAAACATCTAACACAAACAATTAAACATAGGCCTGCAAAGGGAAAAAAATCATAATCTTTAATTCTTTATTAAAATTTAAAGCACGTAACATGAGTTACAGCCTAACGGACAAAAAAACAAAGGGACAAATGCCTCGTTGGGCCACTTTCCCTTGCTTTTTCAACTTCTCAGCATTTTGGACCCTATCTAACTTACTCTTTAAATAAAAAATGGTTTTTTTAAATAAAAAAATTAACTTTTAAGTTATATAATTTAGTTTTTCTAAAAATTGATAATTTTTTTTAATTTTTTTAACAAAAAAAGCCTATACACATCTCAAATATACAATTTTTTTTACTAAAATGATTATAATATCCTCAATTAAAAAAATAATCTTATTCTCAAAAATAAAAAAATCGTGCTAATATCCCAAATACTATAATCTAAAATAAAAATGTAAGAACATATTAGATATTTTAACAAAAATAAAAAAAAATAAAGGTTACTCTAAAAAATTATTCTAAATACTCTAACTTTTTATTCTATCTTTTTTAAAAAAAAAATCTAAATCTCTTAAAAGCTAAGGCCCTGTTTGGTAAGGTTTATGTTTTATTATTTTTTCATTTTTAAATTTTTTATAAACTGTAAATAAAAACATATTAGATGATTATTTTTGTTTTCAAGAAACTATAAACAGTTTTCAAATTTTACTAAATTATTGTAAATAGAAAGAATGTGTTTTCATGTATTTTGTAAATAAATTTTTATTTTATCTTTCTTTTTCTACTACCTCTGATCACTCATTCTGACCATTGTTTTCGGCCGTCATCTCCAACCATCACTTTCAACTATCACTTTTGACTACCATCACTTTCACTTTCAATCATTCCCAGTTAATACGTCCGGTCACCACCTCCAAACACTACCATTCGGCCACCACTTCTAATCGCTCGCTTCGATGACCACATCCGACCATGTCTTTCAACGATCATATATAGCTACCGCCTCGACTATTACTACTTCTTCCTATCATCACTGTCTAATACCTTCGGTCGCCATTTTTGATCACCACTTTTGACTATTACATTTATTCATGTCTCCAATTATCACTTTCAGACATCTATATATTAAATATATTTATAATTTTTTATTTTTTATAAAAATAAATAAAAATATAATTTTTATTTATTATAAATAAAAAATAAAAAATTATAAACATTACCAAACTACACCTCCAAATCAGGGATAAATCGGCCGTAAAGTCCCCCACCCACTTTTATTGTCTGGTCTGTCAAGGTGAGAATGCCAAGAAGGCAGCAACGCGGTTACGTGGCAAGGTGAGCAACAACGACGCCGTCTTAGCGAGGCGGCGGCGACACCGGCGAGGCAAAGTCTGATCAGATCTCTTTGTCTCACGGACTCACTAATGAAATCAGTAAATAAACTTATAAAATCTAAATTAATCAAATTAATCAATAGAATTTATAAAAAATATATAAAAGTAATGATCCAATTTTTATTTAGGTTTCATTTATTTCAATGTAAAATATTTTATCGAAAAAAATATTTTATATAAAAAATAATTTTTTAAAAATAAGTTTTTTACTTTTAATTTTTTTTTGTATCTGATTAATATTTAAAAAATATTTTTATTAAAAAAATTAAAAAAATCGCCACTATGTATAATTTCTAGCTCTCTCTCTCTCTCACATTCTTATATCATCTCTATCTCACACATTCTCATCTGCTATTTTGAGAATGACAAAAAGTGAAGATTGACAAAAAGTGAAAAGAATTAAGTGAAGGAATTGGGCAAAAGTGTGTGAATGTGCAATTTTAAAATTAACTTACGAGATAATTTTTTGTAAGTTAAATTTGATTCAATAGAGTAAAATATTTTACTAAAAAAATATTTTACATAGATATTATCAATTAAATAATAAAAAATAAGTAAAATATATTTTTGTCCAAACAAACGGAACCTTAATGTCTGTTTAGGATGTTTAAAAAGTTTGATTTTTAAGAAATTTAACTTTTTAAGAAAAAAAATAAGAAAAAAAAGTTAAATTATTTTGAATAATTTTTTATAATAAATTTTTTGCTTTTTATTGAAAATCTGAAATACCTTTATTTTTAGCTTTTAAATTGTAGTATTTGGAATATTAGCACGGCTTTTTTTGCTT
Organism: Heliamphora exappendiculata; assembly: GCA_034768845.1. Taxonomy (NCBI): domain Eukaryota; kingdom Viridiplantae; phylum Streptophyta; class Magnoliopsida; order Ericales; family Sarraceniaceae; genus Heliamphora; species Heliamphora exappendiculata. The sequence goes on along the minus strand of JAOTRH010027955.1, from coordinate 18,175 downwards.
TTGTGAGTAGGATTGACTTTTTAAATGTAAGGGTATTATAATAATTTTGTTTACAAAAAAAATTAAGGTGTTTGGGATATGTATTGATTTTTTTTTCTTTAGATTAAGAGGTGAAATAAGTTAAGTAGTTTTTTTTTAAACCAAACAAAAAAAAAAGTTAGGTAGTGTTTTTAAAAAAAAAATCAAACTGTGCAGTTTAAAAGATGATTTTTTTGCAAAAAGGTCAACTTAAAAATTAACCCAAACAGGGTGATTTTATTTATTGATTTTTATTCGTTGATTTCTAATTCTAATACTAAGTTTAAATGATTTAGGAGTTCAATTTATCAATTGATTGGCCACTATTGGTTTTTAGTTATAATTTATTCAGTTTTGAGGCCTTATTTGTTTATCAATTGATTAGTCTCAATTTGTATTTGGTTATAATTTATTCATTTTATATGCCACTAATTGGTCTCTATTGCTATTTGGTTATAATTTATTCAATTGTATAAATGTTTAACTATGTTTTGACGTTTATTTTATTTACGTATTACTTAAAGTGAATATATATCAATTTCATTTATTATATTTTTCATTATAGTAAATTCTTTTTTTTTTATTCTATAATTGAAATAGAACAGTGATGGTAATTATGGTGGTGCTTGGTAAAGTTACTCCTAATTTATAAATTGTAATTTGTAACAGAAACATTAATGTTTGATAAAATTTGTAGATTATAGCTGAAATTAAAAAAAATAATTATAATTTGTAATAGGAATTATGAGTGTTTGAAATAAATTATAACTTATAGATAAAAGTAGTAACAAAAAGCTAAAAATTTTGCCAAACACTCCCCGTGTTTAAACTTGTATTTCTAACTAGCGAATTACCCGTATCTAAAAACACTTTTTAATATATAAATGAATTCTTGAATTAATTTTGAATAATAATTCAAATGCATAGATTTAAAAAAAAATAAAAAATCAAAATAATGGAGTATAAAATTATATTGAAAATACTTTTAAACATGAATAATTCGCTAGTTGACATATATATTAAGTTGGCATTATTTTTTTGTCTAAATATAAACTTATATCCAATATAATCCTTAACACAGCGATTACAGCGATTTATACCTATTATAAATTAAAATACACATAATTTAAATCACTCACAACACAATTCACCTATTGTAAAAAAAGAAAGAAAGAATATATACATAAACAAAATTTTAGTTTTGTAATTTTATTATATTATTTTTTTATCAATTAAGTAGAATTTTAAAAATTGTCTTTATATTTTGAAAAGTAAATTTACTTTCTATAAAAAAAACGATTTGACCATTTATTAAAAATGCGTGTATTTTTGGTATAAAAAAATTTGTAAGAATAAAAATCAAAATGATAGTTTCAATATTACGAAAAAGTTAGAAAAAAAAGGTAGGATGAAATAAAATTTTTGATAACCAATCTTGATTGCAGAATTTTTGGATCAAATGTATCTCAATCGTAGAGCGATGAGAGAGAACATATTCTTTATAATAAATCCTGACCATAGATTTGTACTAAAAACACATCTTAATCGATGGGTAAAATGTCACGTAGAATATTTTACAAAACTCTCTCTATTTTATTATATAAATTATTATAATTTTTTTACATAAATTTGTAAAATTTCTCGTTTGCTATTGAAATTTTCATTAATCATAATAAATTATACATTGAGAAAGAATGTTTAGCTGCGTTAGCATATACACAAATGTAATAAAAGAAAAAATAAAAGAGCGGAAAATAAAGAAAAAGAAGTTTTGTGTTGTGAAAAATAATAAACTGACAAAACTTTAAACTAGTAAACAAATGCTGAATAAAAATATATAAAAGTAACAAGTTCTTTAGAAACAATTATATCATAGATCGTCAAAATTATATATATATTTATTTGTAAAATTGAATTCCTTATACAACACTCTATATCTGCTTTCTCTCAATGAAAATTTGATTCATATATGTACACGAATTGAGACTGCATTTATGAAGACCATTAATATGGTCATTCGTTATAGTTCATTCGTTTCATAACACTTTCCATTGAATGACCATACACTAAGAATATGCCTCATTAAAATCTTATCAAGGAAAATCCAATGGGACAAAATCTTTGGTGAAGAAAAAAATAGTACAATATTCTTGTGTTCCCATCGTGGTGATAAATGCAGTCACATTGTTTCATTAAAACTTTGCTAATGAAAATCATGTGGGAAAAAATCTTAGACGAAGAAAAAAGAGTGCAATCTATTAATGTTCTTAAGGTAAGTGTCTCCCCTTCAATTTTGCATGGTAAATTTCTGAGTTGACGCATTTTAATTCTCGCTACTAGCTTTCTAAATGTTGCAGTCGGTAATGATTTTGTAAATAAATCTACTGGATTATCATTTGAGCATATTTCCTGAACATCAATGTCGCCGCTCTTCTGGAGCTCATGCGTATAAAATTTTTAGAGAAATATGCTTAGTCCGATCACCATTGATGTAGCCTCATTTAATCTGTGTAATGCATACCGCATTATCTTCATACAATTGGAGTATTTTTAATTGCAAAAAATTCACATTTTTTTCGAATATGTTGAATCATTGACTGCAACCAAATACATTCTTGACTTTCTTCATGAATTTGGAGTATCTCAGAGTGATTGATGAAGTTGCAATTAATGCTTATTTTACAGATCGCCATGATATAGTTGTGTCATCACAAGTAAATACATACCCTATTTGCGACCGAACCTTATGTGGATCAGAAAGATAACCAACATATGTATATCCAATTAACTACGATTTTGATCCATTTGAATATAATAAACCCAGGTCTGTTGTTTCTTGAAAATATCGTAATATATGTTTAACTCCATTCTAATGTTTTCGAGTTAGCGCAGAGGTATATCTTGCTAACAAATTGGCAGAGAATGATATATTTGGCCTTATACAATTTGCAAGATACATAAGGGCCCCAATCGCACTTAGATATGGTACTTCAGAACCAAGAAATGCTTCTCCATCTTCTTGAAGACAAAATTGATCTTTTTTTGTATTAAGTGATCGAACAATCGTAGGAGTGCTCAAAGGATAAGCTTTATCCATAGAAAAGTGTTTCAAAATTTTTTTTGTATATGTAGACTGGTGTATAAGAATTTTATTTCGCAAATGTTCAATTTGTAGGCCGGGACAAAACTTTATTTTGCCAAGATCTTTCATTTCAAACTCATTCTTTAAACAAATAGCAGTTTTTGTCAACTCTTCTAAAGTCCCAACAAGATTCAAATCATCTACATATACTGCAACGATAGCAAATTCAGATCATGTCCTTTTAATAAAAACACATAAACTTATTGGATCATTCACATATCATTCTTTAACTAAATATTCACTGAGTCGATTGTACCGCATGCGTCCAGATTGTTTCAACCCAAATAATGATCATTCTAATTTGATCGAATAGATACTTTTAGATTTTAAATTGCATGTTTCAAGCATTTAATATCATTTGAGAATTTTCATATAAATATCAGTATTAAAAGATCTATATAAATATGCTGTAACTACATCCATTATATGCATATCTAAACTTTCTGTAACAACCAAGCCAATTAAAAATTTAAATGTAATTGTATCTATGACAAGTGAATACGTTTTCTAGTAATCAATACCAAGTCTTTGTGAGAAACCTTGTGCAACCAATCATGCTTTGTATTTTACAATCGGATGCCTCTCATTTCATTTTCGTACAAATATCTATTTATATCCAACTGGTTGTATCCCTTCAAGGGTTTGGACTACAGGTCTAAATACTTCACGTTTTGTTAAAGCATTTAGTTCTACCTGAATTGCTTCCTACCATAATGGCCAATCTTTTCTACATCGACATTCTTCGACGGTTTGTGGTTCATTTTCATCATTACTTCTGGTAATGTCAAGAGAAACTTTAAATGAGAATATGTTATCGACAACTATTTTATTTCTATACCAAATTTCTTATGTACTCATGTAATGTGTTGAGATTTCATTATTTTTAGGTACCTGTTCCTCTTCAGGAGAAAAATTATTTCAAACTCTCTCTTCAAGAGGTTCCACTCCTGGAGTTGTTTGTTTTGAAGATTTCGCCTCTTCAAGGGCACTAGTGAGTACAACTTCTTCAAGAGTACCAACTTCTCTGCCTTGAATTATCCTCTTTCGAAAAATTTTATCTTTGGCTCCGACAGGTCTTCCACGTTTCTAACATACTTTAGACTCATTTGCTACTATATCACTCAATCTAGGAATATCAATTCTTGTTAGAGCGTTAACAGCTAGTATATGAGACTTTATTATTTTCTTTGTGTCTGTAAATGCATCTGGCAATTGAATTACAATGCTTTGCAAATGAATAATTATTTGAACTTTTAATTCACATTTATTAGTACGTGGATTAAGATGCAATAGCATTGAAGTATTTCAAGTGATTTCAAGTTGAGTTTCAGGCTGCGATTTTTTTTTGTAATGATGGAAAAACTGACTCATTAAAATAACAATAATCAAAATGTGATTTAAAAACATCATCGGTAAATGATTCTAAATACCTAATAATGGAGGGAGAATCAAAACCCACATAAATCCTAAGTCAACGTTGGGGACCCATTTTAGTACGCTGGAGGGGTGAAATGGAAATATAAACAGCACAACCAAAAAATTTTATATGACTAATATTTGATTCTTGACCAAGTACACGCTGTAATGGTTAGTACTTATAATATATAGTTAGTCTAATGCGAATTAGAGATGCCGTATGTAATATGACATGTTTTCAAGTAAAAATAGGTAATTTTATCCTCATAAATAAAGATCGAGCAATTAACTGAAATCTTTTAATGAAAGATTCGGCTAAACCATTCTGAGTATGAGTGTGTGCAACAGAATACTCAACATCAATCCCAATAGACATGCAATAGTCATTAAATGATTGCAATGTAAACCCACCAGTATTATCTAGACGGATTGTCTTAATTGGATAATCTGAGAATTGTACTCGTAATCTAATTATTTGAGCAAGCAATCTAGTAAATGCAATATTTCGAATAGAGAGTAAACAAACATGTGACCATTTAGTTGATGCATCTATTAGAACCATGAAATAATAAAATGAACCATATGAAGGATGTATAGGACCACAAATGTCTCCTTAAATTCTTTGTAAAAAGGTTAAAAGTTCAACAATTACTTTTGAGGGTGATGGTCTAATAACAAGTTTTTCTTGTGAACATGCAGCACATGGATAATCACTTGGTAAAATAATCTTTTGATTTTTTAGTGGATGCCAATGTGAATTTTCAATAATTCGACGCATCATTGTTGATCCAAGATGCCCAAAGCGATCATGCCATAGCATAAATAATTTTGAATCGGTGCACTTCTTGTGCATCACGATATGTAATTCAATTGATCTTATTGCAATTTAATATAATCTAGAATAAAAGGGAGAAAGTTTTTCTAATAATAGTTTCTGACCAGAAATAGTAGAAGTAACACAAAGATATTCTTTTTTATTTTCATCTATGATTTCAATATGATAACCATTACGACGTAAATCTTTAAACTTAACAGATTTTTTCTGGATCTGGTAGAATATAATCTATCGTCAATACAAAATTTTGTACCTTTTGGTAATATAATATTAGCTCTTTCAGAGTTTTCAATTAATTTTGCAGATCCTAATATTGTATTGACATTAGTCTTTGTCAATTTTAATTTCGTAAAATATTTTTTATCACGAAAAATAGTATGTGTTGTTGCACTATCTGCTAGACAAATATCTCCATCAATTGTATTGTTTAAGTTAGATAATACATCAAGATTCATGATTCTTCGCATAAGAAAAATTATATAAAATAAGATAATATATATCACAATTAAATTGTAAACATTTATTACAAATATAAATATAAAATAGCGACAATATTAATCGATGTAGACATTCTCATCACCAATTAAATGATCAATTTTTTTACTTGGATCTCTAAAGAAATCAGAAACATCAAGATTGTTATGTCAATAAGATTGTCATGGTTCGCAAAATGTGTTTCTATTTCTTTTTCTTTGTTTTTAATTGATGTTTAGTAAAGATCCACCAAATATTTGGACGTACGACAGGTACGAGACCAATGTCCTTTCATGCCACATCTATAACAAATTCTTTCCATTTTCTTTTGATTCTTCAAGATTGTTCCACTTCTGATGGAATGACTTATTTGCTAATTTTTGAATATAGCTTTTATGGCTGTGATTATTACTTTTACCATGTCCACATTCACGACGTTGTCCACGATTATAATATGAGATTTTATTCACTTCAGGGAATGGTATATTAAATAGTATACCATTCGCTTCAGAAAATAGTATAGATCCAGTTGGACTTGATTTGTGATTTTTCTATTAAAAACTCATTATTTTGTTCGGCCATAAGAAGACAAGAAATCAATTTAGAGTACTTTTTAAAATGATGCTCTCTATATTACTGCTGCAAGAGCAAATTAGAGACGTAAAATGTGGAGTAAGTTTTTTCAAGCATATTTTCTGTAAAAAAAAATTTCTCCACATAATTTTAGTCGTGAAATAATTTTAAATAAATCAAAATTGTACTCACTAACTGATTTAAAGTCTTGTAATCTCAAATGCAACCATTTATAACGAGCTTTTGGAGGATTACGAACTTTTGGTGCTCGTATCTCTCTTTTAAATTATTCTACAAAATAAGTGAATTTTTTACCGTAAGATATTCAATTTTTAATTCTTCTTGGAGATTGTGGCGTATAAAAATTATTGCCTTTACACGATCTACAGGGATGCGCTATTTTTGTCTTTTATTATTTTTTCAAGGTTCATGGTATCAAGGTGGATCTCAATATCAAGGAGACAAGACAAATAATTCTTTTCCAAAATTTTAAGAGCCACAAATTCAAATTTTGAGCGATTCGACATTATCTAAAACAAAAACAATAATGACAAATGAAATTAAATTTGTTATGTACTTCAGAATAAAAAGAAAATATTGTATGAGTTAAGTTTGTATATTTTGAGTAATATTTCTCTATTTTTTTATCCTATGCATATACTATTTTATACACAAAATATTTTATTTTAATCACTTTAAAAATAAATTTAATTGTTAAATATTATTCACTTAATACATATATAATAAGTGCATATTATGACTAATATATAAATATTAAATGCAAAAAATTTTACCTTACTCGGTGCTGCAAAAACGAATCTTTTCCCTCTAATTGACTAGAGTTTCGTGCTGATAACGTGTTATGGAAATAATAAACTGGTAAAACTTTAAACTAGTAAATAAATATAGAACACAAATATGTAAAAATAACTAATTTTTCAGAAACAGTTATATCATAAATTTTCAAAATCATATATATATTTATTTACAAAATTGAATTACTTATATAACACTCTATATTTTTTTCCTCTCAATGAAAATCTGATTCATATATATATATATATATATATATATATATATACATACACGAAATGAGACTGTATTTATAAAGACCATTAATATAATTATTTATTACAGTTAATTCGTTTCATAACACTTTGCGTATGCATCAGAACAATTTGTTTTTTTCTATTTTCGGCAATTTGCTAACCCAACTTGCATAGTCAACTTTTGTCCCAACATTAGAACAATTTGCTTATTTTTATGTTTTATAATCTTTTTAAAAAATTGGTGAATAGTTCAATTTATAATTTGTTTTTTTTTTTCATTCAACAAAAAATTTTTTAACAAGTAAGGTCCATCCTCATAAAAGTTTTAACGCGCAAAATTCTTTTGAAATAAAAATACTCTAAAACAGATAAATTTATCTATACTTTTTCAAAATATGTATAAAAAATACAGATAAATTTATCTGTCTTTTATTAAAAACACGTGTAAATAGTACAGATAAATCTAATTGTCTTATTAAAAGCACGTATAAAGAACACAAACAAATTTATCTGTACATTTTTAAAATATATATAAATAACACAGATAAATTTATCTGTTTACATTATCTATATTAATTTTGCATATTAAATAGATAAATTTATCTGTTTGCAAGATATTTTCAAAAAAAATCACGTAATTAGACTTTGCGCATTAAAATTTTTATTAATAGATTTTGCAAACTTATTTTTTGGACATTTGGCTAAAATCCCCTACTTTTTTCTATCTATTTGATCATTTCTTTTTTTCTTTTTTTTTTCTTTTTTTGAATCATCTCAATGGGAAGAACAAAAAAAATTGATCAAAAAATTAAAAAAAAATCATTAAAGACAAAAATAAACAAATATAAAATTTGCCTTGACTTATTTTTTATTTTTTCTAAATTTTTTCTATATTTTGGTAAAATCTTTTTTACCTTTTGAATCTTCTGGAGAAGAGGAGTGAGAAAAATATAACAATTAAACTAAAGACAAGAAATATTAAAATAAAAAATAATAAATAATAAATGATAAATAATAAAATTAGCAAATAATACATTATCCAAAGCGGAGCCTTTTAACTTATTGCTATTTGGTGCAGTCAAAACCACGGCAAACAGACACCCAGATAATCAGAGCCAGCAAGAATAGGATTCCAAGCACCAACAGCTTTATTTTCATATTTTGGAACCACATTTTGCGCTTGATCTGTGTCCCTATCCTCTTGTATTCAGATGCCTGAAAATGTCAAGAATATCTTTTCACTCTACCTTCCCATAAAAATTAGAGATCATTCTTAGAAAGAAAATGTCAGGGGGTGTCTACGGATTGGTGCAACCAACTTGTTCGAACTGCTGAACCTAACACAGATCAACCTCACAATTAATGATTTTGCCACTGTTTGGTCGGCTGACGGGTCACTTCGTGTTTTTTGGTTCCAAGTGGTGGTTGGATTACTGGACTTGGGTCTTACCCAAAAATAAATATTCAATTTTGGGATTTTTTGATGTTCTTTTATGAAATTAAGCTGCGTATCGTTTTAGTATTCTTATGTAAATTCTATGTAATTTGAATCTATGATGCATGATTTAATTGACAAATTCATGACCTTTTAAGTTTTAAATTTGTAAAAAATAAAAAAATATAAATTAAAAATAATTATTATATTTAGTTAAAAAATAGAGCGGAGTAAATAAACAAATTCAAACCACACCCACCATCAAACTTGTAGACCCAAAGCCTCTGAAATTAGTTGGTCAGTTGTAGGTGCTAAAATTAAGAAATGAATACGTGTGGCCGGGTGACACGATAGAACTCAAAACTTAATTTAAACTACGGACGCCCCTAACAAATAGGGATCAACTTACCGATTCACGTAGATCATTGGCTTTGCTTGACAGAACAGATAGGACTTCTCCCCTATCAATGGCCTGAAAATTGTAGATGGGGTATTTTAAACAGGATGAAACTTAGGAAAATATTGCTTCATTTATTGCTACTAGTGATTCAATCATGGTGCAAGAATTACACATGTTTAGCAAAAGTGCAAAACAATACTATACAATAATATTATACAACTATTAAAATGTAATACCATCATGCATCCCATGTGTGCCATGCTTTCCACACCCCCATTACTATCCTATCTCCTTATCCTACCTCCTTACCTTGTATCACCCCTTCCAATAAGTTAGATAATATATATCTATATAGATGATTCTATGTTGTATGGATTTGGATACGAATCATAGTTTTAAATAACAGTAGCGGTCGGCATAACAGTAACAGTAGCAGTGACGCGGTTTCAGGGCGTTAACGGCCGTAACGTAACGGTAATGATATCCGAAGCCATAAATTTTTTTATTTTTTACACAACTCAATAAAAAAATAACTGATTTATATCTTTTTATTCCATAAATATATTTATTAAAATTTAAAATAATTTTTGATAAATTTTGTTTACTTTCTAGACATAATTCAATATATATTTTAATTTTTTACTATATAATCTAGTTAAAATTAACAGTTTAATTATTTTTTTTTAGTAATTAATGAATTTATGTATTATAAATTCATAATGCACAACTAAAATGTCATTAAATTTTTAATAACTATAAAGTATTGTATATATTAAAGCACAATATTTGATTTGTTAATTAAACTTTAATTTTGAATTCATTATTCCAAAATTTATATTATCATTTGAATTTTAATTTGTACAGATCTAATTTTTTTAGAGGGGGGTTGTAAACAAGTATGGATCTTGAACAATTTTTTTTAAAACAAAATACTTGAACATCATATTTTTTACATACAATATCACAAAAATTTGAATTCGTAGATAGTAAATTTTCAAGAAATATGGATCTTGAATCAAACAGGTAATTTAGCTTTCAGCAAATATGAATTTTAAAAAATTCATCAAAACTAAAAAAAGAATGAACATGTTAAAGAGTCGAAAGTTAACAACGAAAAGCAAAATAAGCCGATTGTTGTAAAATTGAACAGATTTTAGACAAATCCTACAATGCCCAAGTAATATTTGGCTTGTCGAACTACTATGAATAATTCTAGGTTAAAAATGATAGAAAATGTGGGATTTATTGATGAGAAAACTAAATTGGAAAATCCAATATCTAAAATTCTTTTACACAAGCCGTAACGGCCATAGCGGTGCTGTTTTGGTCCGTTTCAACCATAACAGTGGCGTAACGACCGTTACACTTGTGAATTTCTTTCACACCCAAAAATCGATCGTAACGAATAACGAAGGCTACCAAAACTGTTACGTAACGGTAACGGCCGCTTTTTAAAATTATGGTACCGATGTCAGGAGCGGGTATGTATTTTAGTGTTGAATTCATCTAATTCTCATACTAAAAATGCTGAATTACAACAAACTATTCATATTCTTTAATATATATTTTTTATTTTTCAACGTAAATGATGTCTACAATGTTCCATTGAATATTTTATGCATTATATTAGAGTTTATGCATAGTTCTATTGTAAATTCTAATTACTAATATTCTTTCTAGGTAAATATCCAAATAAAAATATCGGGCACATCCTATTCTCTTATTCAAGTGTTGAGTGTCCGACATGAATACTTTTACGTTTAGAAGAGTCAGTTAAACATAGATATATGTGCCTTACCTTCCGTTCATGTGTACAATGTAGAGAAGATGTCATTCTTAATTCAATAAGCCAATAACAGTCTCTTTCTTCTCTTGTTATTTCTCTCATTTTATGTTCATACTTTCTCAAACTATACATAACATTGAATGCATGCTGGTTGGGGTTGGACTATTTTCCCACTGGTTTATCTTTTGAAGAGTTGAAACAATAGTAGAGCATCCCATCACGTTTTTACAAGTACTAAAGCCTCGTTTGATAACCGATATAGATTGAATAAAATTAACAATGAAGTGTGATTAGTGTAAAAATTATGTGAATGATGTCGAATTAATAACAACATCATAATAGTTATTACATGTTTGACTTGTGTTAAATTATATAATGAATTAAACCATAACTTGTTTGATTTGCATATACCTGATTGGATTAAACTCATCACTTTCCAATTTTAACCCTTCATCAAATAAACAATCTTTTCTCTACTTCATTGCACCTGCACACGCTCTAGTAGCTCTCTTTCTCTAACTCCCTCCCTTCTTCGGTCATTGTGAAACAAAAAAAATATAAAATACCATAACGGGCAATGTGCATTTGGTGGGACATACATTTCGCTAATGGCATCATGAAATTGAAACTAGAAAAAAAAAAGGATTCTGTGAGGAAGGGCCAGCAAGGAAAAGAGCAAAACATGGGTTGTTTTGTACATGAAAGTGTAGCATAGAAGATGAAAGTGTAGCAGTATCTGTCTTATGCCTTGTACACGGGTTGTTTTTGTCCATTTGTACATGGCAGGTTTAGGTACATGGACTGGATTAACAATACTATTCTCCATGAGGTTTCATAATCCTCCAGTTTTGAGAGATTCATAGTCCAAGTGTAATTAGCAGTTCAACTGATTTGTTTTAAAATCTAAACAAAAATTTCGTGGGCCCACTACTTTGCTAATCCAATCCATGTACCTAAACCTGCCAACAAACATGGTCTAAGGGAACTAATGTGTGGTTTCTTAACGGGTCTAAGAAATAATTTACTTGATGCGGTAAAAAACAACCTATATGCTCGCAAATAATCAAGCGACACAAAATTTTGCCTTCTGATCTGAGAAATAAATTCACAATTTCAATCTAGCAGATTAACTAGCATTTTAAGTCATGGAAATGGAAACAATCGACTCTCCATGATTTTGATGGTGCAGTCCATACTGCATTTCAAGTGTTCACGAGTGTGAAAAAAATCTTGTATTATATGTTTGAGGAGTCATAATAGCTTTTCAAAATTCACTAAAAATCAAAGACAAAGGGCAAGACTTGTGGCATGACGACTTACCGCCCACACCACGTGTGGCGCTTGCTAAGACTTGTTAGCCAAGAAGCTCTATATGGAAGTGACGCTTAAAAAAATCAATCAGACACAAAGAGTAGCCTGTCAAGTTGAATTAAACAGGTTACGGGTGCAAGATTTGGCCAGTGCTCAGTGAGTAGCAGAATGCCTAATGGATGAATTGGTCCTTGAGCGAACCAACTAAAGCGGTTTATCTGACTAATCTTGGCTTCCAGTTTCATGCTGAGTTTTCAAGATACTATGAGGTCAAGGAATAGAATGCGGAAGATGAACTAAATAAGAAAAAATGACCAACGGAGAGAGCAGTGAATCAGGAGGCATAGAAGCCAACCCTAGATATTAGTGACACAAGTAATTAACTCAAGTTGCAACATCTGAAATGAAAAACTCAAGCCCAAAAGCAGGTTAAAAGGCCACATAGGGACAGTCGTGTACAATTGATAGACAATATTTGAAACAGAAGTAACTTAAAAAGAAAAAGAAGAAAGAAAATTAGCAAATATTTTTTTGCAAGTAGATGTTCAAAGACGAGGCTATCAGCATTAATGCAATAAGAATAAGATAAAAACAGGAAAAGAGGTATCCCAAAACAAGAATAGAGGTGCATGAGGAAATAAGACACTAAAACAACAAAAGCAACAAAATAAGAATTTCTACAACCTTCATGTTTTTTCCTTTTGAAATGAATTTGACGCACCTTGTCAATGTTTTCCCGCATTATACTCTTAACTTCTGAAACTTGGGCCTTCACTTTCAATAGTTTCTCGATCTCTTCTGTGTGTTCAGCTATGTACTGCATGTGTTCCTTCATAATGGGGCTGTAAAGTTAAAAAATAATTGACTTAAGCCATTTCTTCAAATCGCAATCTTTTGATTCCTATTGCACAAAGGCATAGACATATCAAGTAATCAACCCATCATCCTTGGCAACTTGATCAAACATACCCAAACTCCTTATCGAGACTTTTGGCAATAGCTGTATCTGCTTTACCACCACCATATCTTTTCTTGAAGTCCACCTTCACACGTTCCAAAAATGCAATTGAGATATGATTCCCAACATGTTCTTTGGCAACAACACAATAAGCTGAAAATTCCAACAAGCACCATGTCAAGTGAATCGAAGCGAAAAATTCAGAAATCTCCCATTGCACCACTTTGATTTTAACAATCCAAAACCTACAACAAATACGTGATTTATAAAACTACAAACTCAATATAGGTTATCTTCAATGATGTTATCATCTTTGTAACTACTTCCACGACTTGCAATGTGCTAATGCAACTCAACTCAATAAACCCCTACCCAAGCAATCAAGTTTCGACTACATAAAAGTTGTCTAGTGTTTCTCCTTCAAGGCCAAAAGACCTGTAACTATAGTTAAAATTCAAGGTGGCATGCCTTTTCTTTCCTTTTTACTCGACCTCAATGTTAGTATAACTCTTATCCTGACATTTCCCGTAATGTAAGTCTTATTTGCTTATGGATTGTGGATACACAAATCAGGTTCTAACATATGGCATGCTCCTGTGTGACACTACGACAGCATTGCCAATTTGCCATGTCCTTGTCTCCACAGCGTGGATCCACATGTTAGCCTAAAACATGTGGAACCATCAAGTATATCCATATGGTCAACTCCCGGGGTTGGGCCATGCAGCCTTGTTTCACACACATGGTGCCACATAATCTCGAAACTAGGCACTAAGAGACATTCTCCAAAGGCATCAAACTAGGGGTGCTCGAGGAACCCCTTGGCTCCTTCGAGTGAACTATGCTTGAGCCATTAAGGGCGTCACCATCACCCTCACCATCTTGACCTCAAGAGGCCGTCTTACTCCGTTTTCTCTTGTTTAATTTAACTCTAATTGTGCTACTTCCACCAACTAAAATGCACATGTTTTTAATGGCAATTTATTTCAGATTCTTTAAAATTTATGCATGCAACAGTGTGGATATTACCCTATAACAATGCTTGTATTGGTGGAGGAAAAACATTGGTACTATACTATTATCCAACTTAAACTTTTACGAGATCAAAATCCTTTATCAAGACACATTTCATTCTTTTGCAATATAAACAATTTAACGATTAGATATGATGACAATGCCAAACATAGAACAATCAAGAAAATTTCTCCAACTTATAATAACAATAAGAAGAGAATAAGTTCTCCATTTAAATAAATTTCATTGGCCATCTCACATCTCTCTCAATCTCAAGTGTCTTGAACACGTAGACAATGAAAATCTCAAGGGCACTTTTCCTGAAAATTGAAAGCTAAGGGCCTGATTGGCAACAACCTTAAAAGCTAATTTTTTTGCTTTTTTGCATTTTTAACCAAAAAACAAAATTGAGTTCAAAGTAGATTGTTTGGTAATTTAGTTTTTTTAAAATTGATTATTTGGATAAAAAGTTAACTTTTTTGCTTTTTGTTTAAAGTAAACAATTTTACCTTTTTATACATTTGATATTAACAATTATATATAGTTGGTAGTAGTAGTAAATAAGTTATGAATATGAGATATTATTGTATTTTAAAAATGGTGGGAGTCTAAAAAGAATATTCTAGGAGTTTGTATTTTAATTTGATTTTTAAGCTTTTTAGCTTTTTTGATTTTTTGCCAAATAGCTTTTTGGCATTTTTAGTAAAAAAACTAAAAAGCCAAAGTTTCCAATCAAGGCCTAAGTCTTGTATGTTTGGGTGATGAACAGTTAAGTGAGTAGCTCCTCTCTCTCAAAGTAAATGGCTCTCCAATCATGTCTTATTCATTAACTTTAGAGTAATCACTTTCAAAGTGTGCTATACCAAATCCATACAGTAACTTAATCCTATAACCAATTAACTATAGGATGCTATGTCAATTAAAAAAAATTAATAAATAACTATGTAATTTTAAAATATTTGGTACCCCTCTGTTTGGCAATTTAGGAGAGAATAAAACAAAAAAATACTTAAATTACGAGAGAGAAAAGAAAAGAAGGGAAAACATTATATTTTCTTTATTTTTTGTTTATATAAATAATCGAAAAAAAAGAGGAATTTTTTTTCTGTTTGGCTAACTTACATAAAATAATAAAAAGAAAGTATTCACTATTATTTATTAATTTAACTTCTACTTTGACCTTCGAGTTTGTTTTCTAAGAATTAGTTCTGGTATTTCAAAATGGGTGTGAAATTAGTTTTTTTCTCTTTAAATTTCATTACTTTTAAGAAATTCAAAAATTAATTATTATTAAGATATTTTTTTATTTCTTTTATTTGTTATAAGTTCAATAAATGATTAAGAAAAAACAAGATCAATTTTTTTCTCTTAAATCACCAAATTCAAACGAGCTAAGTTCAAGAAATGCACATAAGAATCTCTTTTTAACATAAAAATCTGTGATTGGCAACCTCAGTTTTTAGTTTTTTTTTTTAAGCTAAAAAGCAAAAAAATTAAGATAGTAAGTTTGACAAAAATTCAAAAAACAAAAACTCAAATAAAAACATAAACTCCCATAATATTCTATCCAAACTCTTATTACTTTTAAAATACAATAATATTTTTATTTATATTTTATTTACTATCATTACTAAATACATATAATTGTTAATGTCAAATATATAGAAAGGTAAAATTGTTCATTTTGAATAAAAAACAAAAACAAAATAATTTTGTATCCAAACAACCAACTTAAAAAAAATTAACTTAAAAATTAAGTTACAAAACAACCTACTTTATATTCAATTTAATTTTTTAAAGCTAAAAATACAAAAAAAAAATAAAAACAAAAAAACAAAAGAATTAACTTCTACACTAGTTGCCAATCGGGCCAAAATAGTTAGGCTTTAATTTACAGTGTTTGGCATTTTCATCTTTTTTAAAACTATTTTTTCAAGTATAGCATCCCAAACACCCTTAAATTTTTTAAACTATAATACTCACAATTTAAATATTAACATTACTTTGAAAAAGATTTTAAGAAAATTGTGTGATTATTCTAAATATTATAATTTAAAAATAAAAAATAACTCGTATTAAACATTTTAACAAGAAAATACCTAAACAGTTTATTTAAACAATCGAACTTTTTTTTCTCACATTTTTTTTTCTTAGAATTGGGGGAACTTACCGTAGCCGTCCTGGACGAGGAAGTTGAAGGTGTGATGATCGCAGTTGTAGGTGAACTTGTTATTCGACGACGGAAGTTTCTGCAGACACTGAGCCGCGATTGCCGGAAAGTTCCCGGCGAACTCGCTGTACTCGGCGACTACCGTTGTTCCGCGAGCCACGAAGCTGTATATGAACCATTCCTGACTCATCTTCTCTACTCACCGAGTCGATTCCGAGTTTTAGACAGAGAAACAATAGAGCAAGCAATGATCAACGAGAGAGAGAGAGAGAGAGAGAGAGATCATCCAGTTGATCCTTCTGCGTTAGCATTTTTATAAGGCTGCTTGGTATTTTACTTTTGCGGCGAAGTTTGCTTTGAATTCATAAGTTGTTTTGAGTTTTTTGACGAGGCTATGAACGGTTCAAGACAGGCGTCGAAACGTCGCCGCGTTAGCTTGTACGCGTGAATGAAAAGTCTTGGGAAAATGGTACGGTTCGCTAAGTCTCGTCTTACTAATTTCAGTACCATCCAGAAGATCCGAAACTAATGGGAACTTCATTTTCCGTCGAACTTCTCCTGAGAGAGTACTCAACAATTTTGTCACTTATGCTCAGTTTGTTTTGTTAAAAAAAATCTTCTTTGTGTGTATGATTGATGTTGAAAACCAACTGATCTAGTTCCTGATGCATTTGAAGATCCACTCTTTTTTGCTATTTGAGTTCAACAAGAAATGACCCCTTTGAAATGCATTAGTTGACACCATGTTTGATTGCTCGAGAAAATATATAACCCAAACTTCATAAATAGTATCAAGAGAGTACTAATAAATGAATTATTAATGGTATATTTTTTAAATATTATAAATTTTGCATTTTGTGAAACTAATTATACAATTAGATATATAATTTTCTCACAACTTGTTGAATTTAAATAAGAAAAATATAATCTCATAAGATATTGTGCGTGAGAAAAACTGTTGGCACAATAAAAAACAACTTAATTGGTTGGTCTATTTTAATAATCCCAAACAGATAAGAGAGCCGAACTCTCGTTGCCAAACTCGCTGGTTATTGCTCATATTGTTTCCAAATTCCTACAAGGCAAGAACACAGTTAATACTTTATGGCCAAGTTTGACCAGAAAGCACTCTAACGTTCACGTTAGACTTCTCTCCGAAAAGATTATAAACAAAACTGGGTTTAGAATTGTGTACCTTAGTGCTTAGAGTGTCCTTCTTTTTATAGAGGTAAAGAACCAGAGTAGTTGAGCCCTATTTAGATTCTGTTGTTTATCCCTTATCCCTGTTTTACCAGGGATTTTGCATTTATCTTTAAGCAATTCTTGTTAAGAGTGAAAATTTCTGACACGACATGTTAACACGATTCAGACCCTACATGAAGTTAAAGGATTAAGGTCGACAATTTCGACACGAAATAAAAAATGACACGACTTGATAACACATTTAATAAATGCGTTGGATTAGTGTTGAACTCGTGTAACCCAAAAATGACTCCTTTAATTTTTGTGTTAACTCAAAACATGACACGAACCCGAAACCCAATAAAACACATATATAACCAAGTTATATGTACATTCTTTATTTATATATGGG
>JAOTRH010027914.1:0-21401 GCA_034768845.1 Heliamphora exappendiculata | reverse complement strand
GGGGGTGGCGGGGGGTGTTTCTCATTGAGAAATTTTAGGTACTGTGGTTGCATAAATCCTATCAGCAACTAAATAGGTTGACCACTGCGTTTCATTTTAGAAAGTTGCTAAATTTTCGAGAGGAAAATTCTCTTACTAAACCCTTTCCTTTTATTTTTTTTCTTTTTCTCATACTGATATTTACTTGCTCTGCCAATGGACATCTTTTTAACTTGGAGAAGGGCTTATCATTGCAGGTGTGTGTCTCAACAACAAATAGAAACTTCCCCGGTCGAATGGGGCACAGAGAAGGCCAAATTTATCTAGCTTCTCCATACACAGCAGCAGCATCTGCTTTGACTGGCTTTGTCACTGATCCGAGAGAGTTTTTGCAGTAAACGTCCAGTGTTGAAATTACTCTACCCTCTCTACTGTTTGGATTTTTATCGAGGTTCTGATGCAAAATATCATGTTCAGCTATCTGATACTCAAATACCCTTTCGTATTTCGTGATTTCGTAGCAACTTTTACATGATGAGCTTTGTGGGAGATGGCAGTATATTCTGTGGTGGAGTAACTGTATGCTGTAATAGTTGAGAGAAAATGGTTGCGCAATAAATTGGTCGAGGCTATATATTGTTACATAGAAGTATAAATCTGCTTGTTATGTAGCTGTCTGCTACTTCATTTTTATGTTGAGTCTGACTCGTAGTGATTATTTATTAAAGAACGAATTTGGTTTTCAAATGTTTGAACAACCGGGAGTATCTAATGAATTATGAGTTAAATACATTCTATTTGGCTGATAATTGGATATCCCCCGGACAATCATTTATTTACAAACATCATATGGAGCTTGTAGGTTTCATTTTTCATCTCATGAAAAAAACTTTTAGCTCTGCGTAGCCTTGTCCCACTCTAGGAGTACTTTAGTGATAGCTTTTATAAGAATTGAACGATCCTATTTGATCAAATGTCTAGCAACAAACGCCTTTGCTCGGTTCTTTACAGTAATTTTGAGGAAGTTATTGGGTGCAAGCCTAAAGCCTTTCTTTTCAACACCTTCACCCTAACTCTTAGCCGCTGCCACGGCCAGGCCCTCCATCCTCTGCCAACCTCACCACCCCTCCCTCGCCCCCTTCCCGCACCACCCCAGCTCCCCGCCACCTCCTTGCCGCCATAGCTGCCTTCCCTTCAGCCCTTTTGCCAAACCGTGCAATGGTTGATCATAGTGTCACTACGGATCCTATTACCCAATACTACTCCGATGGTTACGATATTATTATTTATCTGATGATAAAAGAGTTTAGAGACACTGAAACATTTCTCTGGGAGATGCCCACAACATTTCTCAGTTCATTTTTTGAGAACATTGGGAAAAAAGAAGTGCAAGGTACCAAAATCCTTTGTTCCTGATTGTTCTTGTCCAAACTTATGTTTGTCTATCATTTACTTGCATTAGACAGATGCTAACACACTAATGGGAGTCAGCACATGTTGCCAGGAAATATATCACATTGAGTGGCCAAAATTTCAGCCCGGGATTCTCCATCCTAAAAACTATTTGCTCTTCTATTTTAATGTATTAAAGTTCAAGGCTTGGAATTTAAGGGTTTATTCTCTCCAAAGCCTCAAATTTGATATCTCTTAGGTGCTATCAACTATTTATGGTCAAGTTCATACTAGACAAATCCTCGACTTTAATTGGTCCCCTGTAAAGAAACAGTAAAATTGATCCATTAACGATTAGTCGATGTGCACGTAAACTGACCTGAACACCTTGAAACATAAAAAAAAAAGTTCATCGGATCATATCTACAAATTCTCCGTGATTTGAAATTCTTATGTGATCAACAATTTTAATGCATTGAACATGTAAGTTTTCATAACAAAGATTCTCAATCAGAAGTTTCCTCCTCCCAGTACGAGGTGGGGACCATGACCATTAGGTCAAGTGATAATATTTGATTTGGCCCACAATGTAAATAGGTCACGCTCGAGGCTAATTTAGTTGGGATTTATTGAAAGAAGTAAATTTATGCATCTGACCTTAAATAAGAGAATTTAGATTCCCACCCTCCTTTTTAGCATTTCAAAATTTGTAAATGTTTAATAGTATACATGTCACGTATTTTAATGCTCAATAAAATACAAATGTTGAAATATATTTATGAAAAAGTAAAGTGAAAATATCATTTTCCTTAAATAATTGAGACAAAGATTTGTTGAATTGAGTATTGAGTATTATTTTACCAATAATATTACGTCGATTAATTTATTTTACAAAATGAATCTATCATTTGATGTAGGCATGTAACATGTATACAAGGATTGGATGTAAGAATATTATTAGTAGAGATTATATACGTCTCATTACATCAATGTTTGTAATCGTATCATATCATTTGATAAATTAATTTAGTAGAATAGAAAAGTAACTCTATCATTAATATTGTGCTTATCAAGAACTTTCTAGATTTTTCTTGGAACCATAATTAATGCAAATATGATGATGAATATTAGGGTTTTTAACTTTTGAGGTTGATATAAAAATACATAAAATTATTGTGGCATAACAAAACGTGCCATTATGGGGTGCATAGCATTTTCACACTAAAACGAATAATCTTATTGGTACATTGTGTTTCAATACGAAAATGCATAAAATTGTCCTAATGTACGAAAATTTGTAATTTTGGGAGCGTGATACATTTTTGTCACATTTATGTCTGTGAGGAGCGTTTTCACCATTTATGCTTTTTTGTCACATTATTTTGTATGAAGAGCTCAATGCGATCCTATTCAGAAATTTATTTACGCGGGCTAATCACTCTTCCTTGTAAACATGCGTGCGCACGATTATTTTTGTCAGTACAATAATTTGCATTCATAGTCTTTCGCCTCATGTTTTGTTCTCTTGTATTGATTTATAAAAATGGTAGGCTTTCCATCTTTAAAAGTGTATTACTATTAACTTTTTTTCTCATTAGGATATTGACCACCACTCACCACTCTCCACTCACCACTCAGTAAGTAGAGATTAGCTTGATGCATATCTTTGTAAGTATTTATATATGTAACTATTGTAAGTGAAAAAAAAGCTAGAGAAAAGCAAGTGCCTCCAAGGAGAAAAAGAGATGGGGAAAGGAAACAGAGGAGACCCTTTTCAAAAAGTGAAAAGCTTTAATTATAAAAGAGTTATTTATTTATATTATTACTTTATTTCTTAAAAGCCAATTTAACTTTGAAAATGGGCCCACCATAAATTTGATGATCTTGTATTCAACTCGTATTAATATATTATTTTACTCAATGCACAAATCTTGCGAATTGATTCGCTCACTTCGAAAGTGATTCCAAAACAACCATGCCTAGGACGGATTCCCCGAAAAAATGTCTTTTTCTGAACCTTTCAAGAATGAAAATGAAACAAAAGTTAGCAAAAGCCAAGCGTGAGCCTATTTTGTCTCACTGATCATATATCTAATCAATGGTGCAATACAGTTGTATAATTGGATCATATATTTTTGTCTTCCTTGTGGGGTTTCTGCAATAAAAATCAAGATCCCATTACCCCATCCCCCAAACATGATCACATTCTTTAGAGCAGCACTACAATTAGATTTGATTGAACTTTTTAGCTTTAAGCACTAGCATCAAATGATCCAAGTTTCCAGTATTAGAAATTGATGGTGCAGAAAATATTTGGAGCTGTTGGAACCACTGGAAATAGCACAACAATGGTGTTGTGCATGGTGGGCCAACCAGAGGTCCAATTACGTCGCGATATCTTATTCTACATCGGTGGAATATAAATAATAAATTTAATATATAATTAAACATATGAAGCAATAACTTAGATTTAAACTTTTGAATCATGATATTAGACTTTTATTCTAATTATCAGACCAAGATCCATGCACTTAGATCGTTATAAATGATAACATAGCTGACCTAATTAATTTCATGTAGAACCTTGTAAATAGAGGAGTAAAGATTTCAGAGTGGGACAAAGGCATAAAGTTGTATACTTTGTGCATACTAATAATAATATATAGATATATATTTTGGTGTCAAGTAATAGGCTGTTATTCACGATTTTAACCAGAAAAGAACTTAGGTCACGTGACGACAACGTCGTGTCTTTGAATGAAAGATATTATGATTTTTCATCTCATATAAGTGAAAAATAGATAAATAATCATGTAAATAAAAACATGTGGGTTATTATTAATCTTTTAAACTTAAGTTTTCTGATTGTATTTTGAACTAAGTTAGGTTCATCTTGGCATCCCCTCCCTTTTCTACTGAGTATTTTTTAGGGGTTTTCGACAGTGAGAGGGAAAAGATAATGGTAACCCCTCTGATCTTCCTCACAATATTTCCCTCCCCAGTACTTCTCTTCTCTTTTTCTTTGGTTTTCTTCCATATGCTCTCCTTTCTTTTTTCATTTTTCTTTGTTTCGTGTGTGCTTGTTTTATTTTATTTTAGTGTATGTTTTTTCTTTTCATCATTTGTTTTTCACCACTCCTCTCATAAGATGGTACTATAATATTTGAATATTATCAGATCAACATAAGTAGATTGGTGTCGTTAATATCAAAGTGGAAATTAGACAACCATCACCGGTTTTTAATAAGTCATTTTGCAAGAATTGAATGGAGTCTATAACGATATTTTTATTGACTATGAAAAAAGGATAACGTTGCGTGGGTTATAGTGATTAATCAAAGTTTTATATCTCGCTCGATAACAACAGCCAAATTCTTCTCTTTATCAGCTCAAAAATAGCCCGATTCAACTCGAATCCTCGAAGCCATTACTCTAAGAGCAATCAAGCTACCTACCTACAAAGATCATCCTGCAACCTTCTTAATTAATTATCTTTTGTTTTTAATCTTTCTTAGCATCTTTTAATAATTACTCTAATGTGTGGAAAGCTTATGGTCCCGCGTGTGTGGAGATTTAAATTCTCCCTTGTATATGGATTTTTTCCTCCTTGCATGAAGGCTTTTTTCCTCAATTTTTTAAGAGTTATCTCGCATCAAATGTGCCTCTTTTTTTGACTTTACATTGGTTTTGTAATACATTTAGCTCCATTAATTTTTTTTGATAATTTTTTTATAATCATGCTGTTAAGCTATTTATTGAAATTATTAAACCAATAATTTACTTGAATCGTTACATATATGCTTCCAATCGTTTATATCATAGATTAACTTGTTTTGAAACCTTGTGAGTTGAGGAGTAAAGCATCTCGAGGTTAGCTCGATATATTTTTGTCCACCTTGTGGGGATTCTGCAGTCAAAATCAAGATTCCAGAAACCCATCAACCACCCACCAAGCACGCGATCACATTCTTTAGAGCAGCACTACAATTAGATTTGATTGAATTTTTTTTAATTTTAAGCACTAGCATAAAGTGATCAAAGTTCCCAGTATTAGGAATTGATACAGAAAACATTTTTGGAGCTATTGGGAACCCACTGGAAATAGACAACAGTGGTTGTTGTGCTTGGTGGGCCAACCATTGGCTCAGTTATATCGTGATATCTCGTTTAATATTGGTAAGATATAGAAAATAAATTTGGTAGATAATTAAACATTCGAGCTTTTAAGTGGTTTGGTTTGGGATTATTTAAAAGTTGGCTCTTTTATAAAAAAAAAAACCAGCTTTTAAGCCATATTGTTTGGTTTTCTAAAAAAATTAATTAATTTTTTCCTCTATCTTTTAATAAAAAAAAAGCTTATACACATTCTAAACATTTTGACTTTTTTTTGAATTAAAATTACTATAATACCCTCAATTAAAAAAGTGAATATCCTCACAAAAATGAAAAAAACGTGCTAATATCCCAAACAATACAACTTAAAAACAAAAAGTAAATGTATATTAGACATTTTAATAAAAAGTAAAAAAGTAGAAAAGCTACTATATAAAATCATCCCAAACACCTCAATTTTTTTTATTTCTCTTTTTTTCTAAAAAAGTTAAACATCTTAAAAGCTAAGCTTTTTAGACTCCCAAACAAAGCCTGAGACTTAAATTTGTGGGTCATATTGTTAGATTATTTTTTAAATTGTTGGACCAGTGATCTGTTTATGTTGTTACAAATGCTAGAGGAGTTGAGACTCTAAAGATGAATAGATGCCACGAGATTGTATATTCTGTGGACGCTAATAGACTGCTCTAACTAAGAGAAGAATTTGAATCATACAACGAAGTAGTTATGATTTTAAGTGAGAGATATTGTGATATTTCATCCCATTTTGATAAAAAATAAAAATAATTTGATATATATATATAAATATGCGTTATAACTAATAACTTAGAATTTAAGTTCGTGAGTCATAGTATTAAATTTTTTATTTAAATTATTAAATTAATAATCTACTTAGAGTCGTTAAAATATAATCTGAGCAATTCTTAGTACAAGACTCTTTTCAAGCCGTTTATATTTTAAGTCTTTCTCCTTATGGAATGTCTTAAAAAATGCAATACGTTGTTTTTTTGTTGGACTTGACCTAATATTTTGAGTGAAATTCCACGGAAATTGCCTTTGTTAATTAGAATTCAAAATATAACTGTTTTAATTAAAAAGAAGTTTAAGTGCGTAGATTTTAATTACAAATTCAATCACATATTAGTATTTTTGCTAGTAAGAATATGTGTTATTTTTATTTTTTAAACAAAATATATTCTTATTGGTAAGAATCAATAATTGGTGATTAATTTTATGTTTTAAATTTGTGCACATAATGGAATCATTCATCCTTGATATAATCTGATTTAGACCTAAACAAATAGATTATACTGTAACAAAATTTAAAATTTGGTGTTTGCCGCCATTTTTCTTTGATTCGAGCAATGAGACCGTGCGAGAAAAATGAAAACGATAGAAAATCAAAAGAATAAATTTAACTTCATTATTTTCTTATTATAGTTTCCTTTACATTTTCATTTTCCTTTATAATCTTGGCGATCGCAACCATTTCTTTTCTTTTCTTTCACCCGAGTAGCGATACCATGCGAGGAAAATGAAAACGATGGGAAATCAAAGAAATAACTTTTTCTTGATTATTTTCTTAGTATAATTTTGATTACATTTTCATTTCCCTTTGAAAATTTTGGCATTTGCAACCATCTTCTTATTTTATTCGAGCAGCGAAACCGTGTGAGAAAAATGAAAATGATAAGAAAACAAAGTAACAAATTTAACTTCTCGATTATTTTCTTATTATAATTTGTTTACATTTTCGATTTCGTTTATAAATTTCTTTACAAATTCTTGATCCAAATATAGCATTACTGCATAATTTAAAGAATTATTTGAGTTGTAGACATATTTTTAGATGTTCTAAGAGTTTTAGTCCCGCTAACTTTATTTTGTTACATTTAATCTTATTTTTAATATAAATGTGATAGCCGAATTAATCTATTCTCAATAATTCGGTTGCAATGTATATTTGGTTTTTATTATTGGTGGCGTGATTTGTTTTGTGGGATACGTACCGATCAATAAATGGATAACATCTCATTGATTTTAAGATTTTGAATTCATGATTCCATTATTTTAAGCTTCATCATATTAGTGAGATTTGCAATCAATTACTGGTACATAATAAATGACTAAATGTGTTGACAATCTACTATGAGCAATGCCATTCAAATCTTTGTAAGATATTGTAATCAATCTTGAACAATTGGGGAAACATAGTTGTTTGCCCATATAAGGAGTTTTGTGTAGTTAGTGTCATTGAATCATTTTCATTATTTCATACTTGGCAAACTATCTTTGGCACTTTTATTTCAAGTTCAGGTATGTACTTTTCGATTGTCGAGGGATTTATTTAAATTTGTGTGATTTTTTATAAAATGAAAATTTGATTGCGATTCTTTCTCACGTGTTTCGGCAATGTTTTTTTTTTGTTTGTGTGCTGCAATTGTAGTTAGATAATATGTTTTGAGTTATTAAATGTATAAATGTATAAATGTATCAGTTATTAAATACACTCTATAAATGTACGAGTCATAACTCTGCAACACAATTATTAGAATACTGCAGTACAGATGTAACTGATAAATGTATCAGTTACTACTCTGTCACATAATTGTTAAGATACAGTAACACATATATTACTGATAAATGTATCAGTTCTATTCTGCAACACAATTATTAAGATATTGATTTGTTTTTTCAATAATTTCAAAATCTGTTGTCGACTTCACAAGTATCAGTTACGAATGAATAAACCCTAAATCCTAAATCTTAATAATTGAAGTAGAACATGGATTAATAAAATCCTAAATCCGTCGTCAACTTCATAGTTTTGTCTACATCTTCTTGCTCAAGTATCAACCAATCATTTTTGATTCGTAAAAATAGAGTATCGCGGTTGTATAAACTCGTAATCGAATTTCTTTTGGATAAAATCAACAAAATATTTGGGTTCTTTGGCACTGACGCAATCTTCAGAAACGAGTGTGCTGATTTGGAAAGATTTAGGATGATTGCGCAAGCATTTTTAAAGTTTCAAATTTGCAAGTTACTCATTCATTCACGGGGGTATTTTAGAATATTAAAATTTGTTTCGAAACTAATCTCATTAAAAATGTTTTAAGAGAGCTAAAACTTGATTTACTACCCAAAAAGAAAAAAAAAAAAAACCAACCCAATATTTTCATAATTTAAATAGGCCATCACTTTAGTCCCTTCACCGTGCATCCAATTAAGGTTAGTTAGCCATTTTGCCAAAATCTCACTGTATAATAGCATTTATGTTACTCTTTCCTTTGATTCATGAGATGCAATGCGGTATCCTAACAACTATATTTCTATACAAAATGTTTCTAATATCCTTGGGGCAAATTTGGGACAAAATTAATGGAACAAGAATTGAGAGACACTTAAATTCCACTTCAAAATTTAGTTCCGCATTTGGTTGTAAGATAAGAATAAAAAATTATTTTTAAAAAGAAATTTTTCGTATTAAGTTCATAATGAACATTTCAAAACACATTAGATTCAACAAAAAAAACTTTAACTCATAAATGTTGGGTCAAATTGAACCAAATACTGCTATTATTCTAAATACTTATCCCTCCACCCTCCATCCGAACACACTTTAACTCATAAATATTGGGTCAAATTGGATCAAATACCGTTAATATCCTAAATACCTATTCCCCCACCTCAACATCTTATTCATCCACCTCTACCACCTCTTGCGACTACTTTTCGGTGATTAACTCTGACAATTTCCAACGACGAACTCCAGCGAATATATAAAAAATGAATATTTATTATTTTTTGTGGTCTTGATGGCAAATAGAATGATATCGGTCAATGTAGAATAATTTTATAAATATAAATAAATTTCATTTTTCGAATCTAACAAATAATAAAATTTATTTTTAGTGTGACCAATGTTAAAATGAACAAAAATAAATTTTACTATTTAAATACATCGAACTATAAAATTTATATGTTTCATAGGTCGTTAGAGACTCATAGAATTGTGAGAGATTGCTGAAAAATAATCATAAAATTGTCAAAATATATTACGAACAGGCGCGGAAAAAAGTTACTATTGAAGTTAAAAATAGTGATGAGATGGCAAAAAAATTTATACCAAATGATTAGAAAAGTATGAATAATAAGAATAATTTTGTTCAAAAAATTAACTAATATTAAATTAGAGAGCCTTATGTCATAAAATTTTTTGACCAATAACCTCAAGAACTTATAAAAAATTAAACTAATCGTATTACAAAGCCTATAAATTGAGCTTATGACTAATTACCCTTACAAAAAGTACACAAGATCGTATGTTTTAACATCCGTTGTTTGGTTTGCCAATTCTAATTTCAAAACCATTCTATTTGAATGAATTATACCAAATATGTAAAAATAAATGAAGAATAACTCGTACTAACATAATGCTAAAATTGTCAAAATTAGTTATTTCTCTACTAAATTCAACTAGCAATAATTATATCTCTTTTATCTAATTATTTATTTGATAGTAATCAAATATACCAATAATCCCTTGATTTAACTTATCCATTCTAATTCTACTCATAATTCCATAGAATGACTGATTCCTCACAATCCTATTCATAATTCTACCATATCACATCTTTCATTCCTTCCTTTAACCTTCCCCTTTATCCCATAATATAAATAATCTTCCCATTATCCCAAAGTAGATATTATTTTCATAAAAAATAACCTTACAACCAAACTGCCCTTCCAGTATGTTGCAAAGCTGGAGATAAATGTTTAGATGCAAAAGCAAGGATAGATGCCATTATCACCTGGCTATAGGTTACTATTTTTACTAGAAAAAGAGTGGTATTCACAAAAACTTTCTCTGAGGCACTTTTTGAATTTCTACCAAAAATCCAAAAATTGCACATTTGCACACAAAAAAACTAAAATTTTTTTTAAAAAATATTCTATTCAAATTTTTATCAATTTTTAAATATAATAATACTCATTATTAATAAATTATTTACTACTACTATAAACTTCATATAATTATTAATATCAAATATATAAAAAAATAATATTTTTTATTTTAAACAAAAAACAAAAAAAATAACTTTTTACCCAGACAACTGCTTTCAAAAAAACTAACATAAAAACTAAGTTACCAAACATACTTTAAACTCAATTTAATCATTTGACTACAAAAATAAAAAAATTAACTTTTTAACTAGTTACACACTAATATATAAATTGTGTTGGTAGAACATTGCCCTCCAACATTAGTACAAAAAAAAAAAAAAAGGGTGCAAATGAAAAATAATGTTTGCACGAAAAATTAATTTTAAATTCTTAAAATAAAATCAATTTTATTTTTCGTCCACCACAAGAAGAATTTTTAACACGCAAGATTTAATTTTAACATGCAAGGTCAAGTTGAGCTTTAGAACAGATAAATTTATCTGTGCATTTTCAAAGCATGTATAAAGCACACGGATAAACTTATCTGTTTTGTATAAATAAATATATAGATAAATTTATCCGTATAAAGAACACTGTACCTTTTTAAAACACATATAAAACACAGAGACAATCTGTTCTTACATAAATAAACATATAAATAAATTTATTCGTCAAATTATATTTATTTCACTAAACAGATAAATTTATCTTTCTAGCACTTATCAATGTTAAAAAGAAACAGATAAATTTATCTGTCTGACATTTATTAATGCTTAAAGAAAAATAGATAAATTTATCTATTTAACAAATTGTACTTGTTTAACAAAATAGACAAATTTATCTATTTAAAACTTATATTAATTTGAAAAAACAGATAAAATTATCTATCTAGCACTTGTGCTTATTTAATTTAAAAAATAAATTTATCTATCTAAAATTTATCAACGCTATAATAGAATAACAAATAAATTTATCTATATACATTACAAAAAAATTTATTTACAGATAAATTTATCTATTTGTGTTAATTTATTTTTGTTATAAGCAAAAAAATCTCG
The DNA here is from genome assembly GCA_034768845.1 of Heliamphora exappendiculata. Classification (NCBI taxonomy): domain Eukaryota; kingdom Viridiplantae; phylum Streptophyta; class Magnoliopsida; order Ericales; family Sarraceniaceae; genus Heliamphora; species Heliamphora exappendiculata. Next base: position 9,912 of record JAOTRH010027914.1, on the reverse strand, counting down.
AGCGTTAAAAATTTTATTAATGAACTTTGCACATTAAAACTTATTTTTTTAAATTTTTAACTGAAAACCCCTTAAAAAAAAAAAATAATCCGTGTCAATACAAACGTTAATAATGTCAAAAAAGCATAGAACAGAAGCCTATATGCATTCCTTAATAAGGTAGTGCTTACTAATTCTCATATAAAGTATAATAAAATACGATAAAATATTTATATTTCTTAAAATACCTTATGTTTTCTAGGATAAAAAGTGCTTACAAGTTTACATATAATTTTATACAAAATATGAGAGTATAAATAATTTTACAGTAAATTGAAAAATGATTAAAAATACTTTCAAAGTAAATGTCTGATTAAAAATATCGCCACATATCTCCTACTATTATTTACTTGTCAAGTGTCGAACTCGAATACTTTATACATTTAAAAAAAAATCATGTAACACAAATTGTAATTACATGCGGAGTCTATCAACTCTATTCATCGATAATGTAATGCTTCAGAAAGATTCATCAAAATATGCTTTTCCAAAACAAAAAAGCACCCAAAAAAAAAACTTCAGAAATACAAAATGACAGGACGAAAACAAGCGAGCAACCGGCACAATGAAAAGGATTCAATTATGAAGCAATGCAAGTCATTTCATTGCCAAATTGAGAAAAACTAAAAAAGAAAGACAAAAATCACTCAATGGCAACACAAGACACTAAAATATGAAGCATTCCCATATTTACATTATGAGAAAGTGGCATAAGTGAAGTATGAGGTTGAACAAGGCACTAGAAAGCGCGCTTAAAAGAGCTAAATTGAAGATGGCCTACAAGAGATGTCAAAAAAAAAAAGTGACACGGACCATAGAATGAGTGAGAATAACAAGAAAATAGGAAGAAGGAAAAAAACAAAAACAAAAAGGCAACCTTAGAAAGCTGCTCTGACTGTTCAACTTACTCTATGTTCCTTCGATTGTCCTTTTCAAACTGTGGGGTTTGTTCGCCTTACCGGAGTTTAATAGATATAGGAGAAGGGGGGCGTTGCGACGATGCTAAATAGGCTTGCTTCTTTGTATCTCATTCCTCTCCTGGAACCTTGGAGCTGTGAATAAATAAATGATCGAGTTAACTTAGAAAAAGAAATAAATTAAACGAACAAATGAAGTCTGAAAAACTAGATATATACTGAGACTTGCGGGAAAGATGAATAAACATACCAAGTCCATTAGCCTCTGAGGTCCTCATGATTCTAAGCCTCTTTACAGTGCTCAGAAACATCCTATACAATAGAAACACACTGCATACTTTAAGCACGGGAGATAATCAACCGGATAATTCATCAGCAGTAGCGAGTGGCGACTCAAAACGTAATTATCAACGTCTTGATATTTCTTTTCTCCATTGTTTTGTGAGTTATATTGTAATGGGGCAGGGTTTTAAAAATATTTGGTTCTACAATTTTTTTTTGAACACTTGAGACGTCCAGCAACCATACAGCATGCTAACTGCTACCATAGCAGCAGGTAGTGTAGGGGTTCTAAATCGCAGTATTGGAATATGTATCCGTATCGGTAACGTGATCATGTATCGGCTGATATTGAACAATGCTTAATATTGGTATTGAAAGCTCAAAATCTCATTACGTAATGGTCAAATATTTAAAACCTTGGTTGCCGGTGCATAAATAGTTAGCATGTACATTTGTTCAGTCCATTTTTTTGAACACTCAAGATGTCCAGCAACCATACTTGCTAAATGCTACCATAGCGGCAGGTAGTGTAAGGGTTCTAAATCGCAGTATTGGAATATGTATCCGTATCGGTAACATGATTATGTATCGGCTGATATCGAACAATGCTAAATATTGGTATTGAAGGCTCAAAATCTAATTATGTAATGGCCGATATTTAAAACCTTGGTTGCCGGTGTATAAATAGTTAGCATATACGTTTGTTCGGTCCATTTTTTGTGAACATTTGAGACATCCAGCAACCAGACAGCATGCTAAATGCTACCATAGCAGCAGGTAGTGTAGGGGTTCTAAATCGCGGTATTGGAATATGCATCCGTAACGGTAACATGATCATGTATCGGCCGATATAGGACAATGCTAAATATTGGTATCGAAGGCTCAAAATCTCATTACATAATAGTCGATATTTAAAACCTTGGTTGCCAGTGTATAAATAGTTAGCATATACGTTTGTTTGGTCCATTAGTATTGTCACTCCCCCCATCCCCCCACCAAGAAAAGATAAAAATAAAAACAAAAGTTTCTGCAGTTTTAAGTTTCTGAACTTAAGATGCATCATGCATACCCCCAAGGAACATCTCCCACAAGCATCCAGTCTCCCTCTTTATCTTCATAAGTGAGCACAAACTCAGACGATCCATCCAGAAGCTTAGAGGGTTTTGTTCCTAGTTCTTTCTCTCCACCTGATGAGAAGTGTAAAACTTGTTTAGTAACATACAATGACAACCGGAGCAACTAATAGAAAGATTAATCTCTCAATAAATATGCACATCAAGCAACAAGCCCAAAACAACTACTTTCCCACGGCTAATCAAAGAACTGATCAAACCGGCAATGAAATGGTTGAGTCAGCTTGCACATACAATCAAATCATATTTTCGTGTACAATCCTTTCCTAATATGAACCTTGAGTCATCAAAGCCTTTTTAACTCAGCCTTGGGTGCTTCAAAAGGAAAAACTCTCGTCATAGTTTGGCAACCTAAGGAGCGAACACTTTTTTTCATCCAAAGGAGAAGACTCTAAAGTGGGCAAATAATCGCCCCAGTGGGCGAACATGCCAAACATGCCAGGCTCCGGCACATTTGTGCATCGGGGTGACTACGTTGACAAAGTATAAGGTCTTGAATAAAGATTAATTGTAAACAGCCATATGTGTATTGGAATCTATGGTTTGGTGAGTTTCTTGCCGGAGAATAAACATTCAGACACACACAACAACACAAAAAACTTACAGATAGAACCAACGTTTGTGGTCGGTCCAAAGAACATCTCCTCTAGTGCCTCAGCTAAAGTCTCATAGCAAGTATGAGAATTCAAATCCACCTTCCTTCCAATTGGCAACCCATCCATATTTACTTTCACAAACCCAAGATGCCCTTTGATTTCTTTACCAGTGGTGCTAATATTCCTTCCATGGTTAACTTTCTTCTCTGAAATATCCCTTCTTTTTTCACTCCCATCAACCACCTTATCTTCTTCGGCATTTGGAGCCTTTGTTTGGTTAACCAAACTATTCATCCTATAAGCCTTTATAGGTGGCCATCCCACAACCTGACTGTTTCCACAAAACAATGTACACATATAAATAATCTAAGCATCAAAATCAAATAAATTCCTGAAACCAAAATGCAAAAGACAAAAGAAAAAATCAAGACCTAATTCAAACTAATTTAAACCATTATACATAGTGTATAGCTAGAGAGAGAGAGTTTTTCTATATTTAAAGATCTCACAACACGCCCTTCTCACATGGAGTAGATTCCATAATTATAAAATTTATATTATCAGCTCTTTTGTCTATAAATGCACTCCAAAATTTATTTTTAATATTCAAAATTACCCAAATTATGTTTTTTTAATGCACTTTAAAATACAAATTTTAGAATGTATTTTATAGGAGGTGTTTGACAATCCATAGCTAGTAGATTTTAGCTTCATCCTACTAATTGTAGTTATAAGATATAAGTTTTTCCGAAAACTCACGATTTCTACTACAACTTATAACTATTTTTTCATCTATTTCAACTACAAGTTGAAATTTTTACAAAACACTAACAACTTTGGCTACATGCTACAATCTAAGACACAATCTAAGACTAATAATAGTAGCTTTCCCAAACACCCCTAAACAAGTGAAGTGTGAATATGAATTCCCTAACAATTATTAGATAGATAGCATGCTTATTAGATAGATTTCCAATCCCCACTAGTAGATGAAAAGTAATTTAAGAACCCATTATAGACCAATAAATCAAGAAAAACAAAGAAAAAGCCCACTAAAAATAACTACATTACCACAAAAAAACTACAATCAATTTACATGGACAAAGAAATAATTGAAAAAATACACACATTTCAAAACAGAAAAGAGACATAGCAAAGAAGTAGCAGGATTTCCAAGGGTACCCAAAAGAAGGGAAAAAAAAAACCCAAATGGAGAAAATAAACAGTCCAGTTTACCAAAACCCAGTTCAGAAATGGAAAATGGAAAAACAAAAGAATCAGAGCTAAAAGCAGAAAAAAATCAGACTATCAAAACAAGAAAAACAGAGCACACCCTAATCTAAACAGGGTGCAAGCAAATGATTTATATATATAAAATTATAAAAATCACACACACACACACACAAACCCAAAAACACACACTAAAATAGTATATAAAAAGTTTAACCTGACACCAGTAGCATCATTAGATCCAACCTCTGGAGGAGAAACAGAGTCAGCCGCCCTTTTTGTTCCAGAAACAGGGCCAACAACGCTACAAGTAACTCTGCCGGAGAAGGCGGTGGGGAAGTCTTTCGCCGTCAGTATCCGACCATACTCTCCCCATGGACACCCCTTGGCCTTCCCGGAACCACCACCGCCGCCGCCGAGGCTCAGACCCAGACCCAACTCGAGCTCCGCTTCGTTTTGGTAAGAGGAAACGTCGGAGACCATTTCAACGTAGTCATGCTCCCCTTTTTGCACCGTGGGAGCCGCCTCCCTTGCTGTGGTGGTTCCTGACAAACCACCACCTCCCCCACCACCACTTCCGCCGCCGCCGAGCAAGCCTAAAGTAGGTTCCATGAGAAGAAGAGAGGGAGAGTGAGTTAAGAAAAGGTAAGAAACTGAATTTAGAGAGAGAGAGAGAGAGAGAGAGAGAGAGAGAGAGAGAGAGGGATGATGATAATGGTTTGTGAAGCAAATGAAAAAAAGCAGAAGAGAAGGAGAAGAAAGGAGGAAGAAGACGAAGGTTCACTGTGGATAGTGGAGGAGGGAGTGATGGTGATGGGACCCATATGTCGGGTAGTGCGCCTGCAACTGTCTCATGTCTGTTACTTTTTCAAGCTCCCCTAATTTTATTCCACGTCACAACAAAAAAATTCCTATTATCTTTTTGTAATATAAATTGGGTTAGGTTTCTCTACAGTGTACTTATGAATCGAGAGGTTCACTTTAAGGTTTTTAGTATTTAAAATATATTTAAATATATTTTGATAATTTAAATTATTTATTTTATTATTTTTAATTTTTATATTATTATAATAAAAAATTAAATTAATTAAATATCATTAAATATTAAAATAAATTATATTTATATTAATAAAATAAATAATAATATAAATATTACAATTTATTTTTATTAATATAATTGTGATTTATTTTAATAATTAATAATATTTAATTAATTAAATTTTTTATAATAATAATATATAAATTATAAATAATAAAATAAATAATTTAAATAATCAAAATATATTTATTTTGGGTGAAAAAAAACTTGAATTAAACCTCAGCACATAAATGGATCGGAGAGAGCATAACCTATAAATCCCTATAAATTTTGATTGAAGTTTAGCTGCAGTCCACGACCAATTTAGTTTATTTTATTTTATTTTATTTTTGTCTAAAATAAACTTATTTAAATGTTATAAATTGCTTATTTTATTATTTTTAATGCATAAAATAATTATATAAAAAATTAAATTCATTAAATATTATAAAATATTTAAATAAATTATATTTATATTAAAAAAAATAACTGTAAAATTCAAATACTGTTTATTTTTTTTGTAATAAAAATGTGATTGTATCAAATATTAATGGTATTCGATCAAAAATTTTTTTACAGATAATTTATACATAAAATATAATAAAATAAACTACTTAAATAATTAAAATTAACCAATATTTAGCCCTAAAAAGCAAAATTGGACATCTCTAATCCAACAAAAGACTAGAGAGAAACTGTTGTTTAAATTTATTGAATTTGGCTTCTCTCCAATTCAGTTGAGGGCTAGAGAGGTCTAGTTATGCATCTTATGAGTTTAAAATAAATACATTTTAATAATTTGTGCTATTTGTTTTATTATTCTTTATTCATGTATTATTATTGTAAAAAATTAAATTGATCGAATATCATTATCTGTCTGTGCAAATTATATTTGTGTTAATGAAAAGAATAATAAAATAAAACATCATAGTTTATTTTTATTAATATAAATATAATTTATTAAAATAATTAACGATATCCGATTAATTTAATTTCTTATAATAATAATATATATATAAAAAATAATAAAATAAATAATTTAAATTATTAAAATATATTTATTTTGACCCAAAAAATATTCAATTAAACCTCTCCGGTCCTTACCAAGACTACAGAACTGAAAATAAGCCTCAACCAAATTTATTTATCAACAATGCGATTGAGGTGTATGTTAGTGATTAAATTATAGGCCATTTTAGGCTAGATTTTAAGAATTTTATTTTTTTTTATTTTGTTAATTTTTTATTTTTTAACCATAATTTTTTATTTTTAGAAATCATCTAGATGAACTCAAAAAATAAATTTTTTAATTAAAAGATAAAAAGATTACTAAAGATGAAATAATAAATATATAATTTAGCTTATTTTTGTTTTTTTTTTTAATTTTTTATATTTTAATAAAATTTGTATTTTTTCAGCTTATCTCAAGCAAAAAAGTTTAAAAATATAATAATTTAACTAAATGATAAAAAAAATTAATCAAAAACTAAAATAAATAAAATCAAATAAATAAATAAACAATTATATCAAATCGAGCCATAGTTTTTAACTTGAAATTTAGTTAAAAAAACTAAAAAAATTAAATATATATTTTGTTTATAGCTTATCATTTTAAATTAATAAACATAAATTTTATTACATTAAGTTATAAATTTATAATTTTAATAAATATATATAATTTTTACTCAAAGTCATAATTATATTTTTTCCAGTATAATATATGGCTATGTTTGGGCTAAATATCATACATTTTATTTATTTATTTATTTATTTAATTTTTTCATCTTTTAACTACTTTATTTTTAAAAATTTTCAAATTTTCTCAATTAAATAAATTGAAAAAATAAACAAACCGGCTTAAAATATATAAATTTTTTTTATTAAAAACAAAAATAAACAATATCAATCTGGCTTATTTAGTTTATTTTGATTTATATTTATATTTTTTGAACTGTTTAAATATTTCTATCAACTATTTTTACTTTTTCTACGAGAGAAGTCAAAAACTATAATAGATTGATTAAATGATGAAAAAATTACTAAAAATAAAAATAAATTAATAAAATAAATAAATAAATAATTATTTCAAATAGAGCCTATAAATTTATAATTTCAGATACAACATACACATATGATGCTCAAATCAATTTGAAGGTAAGCATTCATTTATGACAAATATGTAAATTAGTTTAAAGATATTTATTACAGCTGAAATTATAAGTCAAATAGCCTATGGAGCACACGCAATAAATTTTTTAAAAATTAAATGTGATCCCTCACTTCATTTGCTAAGCAATGACTAATAATTTTGACTATATAGTTTTAAAGATAATATAGTTAAAATTATTAGTTGTTTCTTTTCAATGTAGTGAGAGATCACATTTAAATTTTTTTAAAAATATATGCACACACAATTATAATTGAAAAAAATATAATTATAATTTTACGTAAAAATTATAAGTATTTACTAAAATTAATAAATTTATAGCTTAAAAATAGAATTTATGTTTGTTAATTTATAAAAATTATGGACAAAAGCTATAAGCAAAGTTATTTAAATCTTTTTGTTAATTTTTTGCGAATTACAAGTTAAAAGTTGTAATTTAAATGATAATGTAGAGTTTAAATAATAATATAATTGTAATTTAATTTAAATAATAATATATTAAATAATATGACACAATTATAAGTATTAAAAATATGTAGAGTTGATGTGAAACACATTATATCAATATTTGTAATTGTATTTTGTTATTTGAAAATTAGGCCTTGTTTAGCAATCAGGTTTTAAATCAGACTTTTTGCTTAAAATCGCATGACTCGCTTTATGCCAAATAAGAATTTTTTTTTAGTGAACCGTAAGATGACTTTAAGCCAAAAGGTATAAGCTAAAAGTTTGACTTAAAAAAGCTAACAACTCAAAGGGAGATGCGGCCCAATAAAGATCGAGCTAGGTCCTTGCGAGATAAGTCTGACTGACCAACCTAATATCGTTGACTGGGTCAGTCTGGTTAGCAAGGTCATCTGATGGGCTGGTCAGGAAAGTCGAGTATACTTTGTGGCGCGTGAGGTATCTGTAGAATCTTTCATGATTCTGGTGTAATGGTCTTCACGTGATTTGTTAGCCATGTGTCTCCACAAACATATAAAGGAATCATAAACGAAGATGGAAGGTACGCATTCTAGAACATCCCTCTAACTGTTTCTCCTTCTTAGCTGAATACTTCATTAAAACTCTAACTCGACCGTCGGAAGAGGCACGCCGAAAAACCTTCTAGCAAGTCCCTTAATGGTGGTGTTTGTCCATTTCAAGCCAAGCCCGCATTCCAGAAGGACATTTAAGGATTGAACACCAATATTTACTAATTTTAGTTATAAATTACAATCTATTCTAAACTATAGTTGTACATATCGTACCGGTTTAAAACAAAATTGACATGCTAATTACTTAGTTTGGTACTGATCAAAATATCGGTCTGTAACGGACGTACCGGTCAATACTAGTCTGTACCGATCTATACCGGAACATACCAACTACGTACCGGTTCATAATTAATTTTTTTAAAAGATAATTTTTACTTATTTTTTTGTTTCTACTTTTATTTTTTATTTTTTATTTTTATACTGCAATTCAAGTATCAAATATAATATAAAAAGAAAATTTTAAAACTAATCAATGTTAAATTATTATTAAAAAGTGTACATGTTAAATTTTAACGCTTTCAAATCAACTATCTCAATATAAATAATAAGATTAAATTTTAATTTAGACTAATTAATTAAAATATTATTTTAAATAAATAATTATATTATGTTAAATTATTTATTATTAAATAATATTTTCTAAAAATATATAAAAAAATATTTTGTAGCTATAAATTTGAAATGGTACTCGGTATTTCATCGATACCAATACATACCATACAAATGAAAAAATTGATACACTATCTGTTATGGTATTCAAAACTATATTATAAATATTTATAATTTTTGTTATAAATTATAATTAAATTTTTTTATTTTAATTATAAACTACTAATTTTATTAAATATTTATTATTTTTATTATGAATTATAATATATAAATTATTAATTTTAATAATGTCAAATACAGCAACTGTGCAGACGTAGTGTAGTCCTAATAAGATTGAAAAAAGTAAGATTAGGACAAATAAGTGGCAGTGAATCAATATGTTTCCCAGACAACAACCGTGGATTAGGAGAAAGCAACTTGGATTAATTATACTTAATCATATACTTTAATCAGGTGTTGCTAGACAGGATGACCAATGAATCTTTTTTGAGCCCTACAAAAAATAGTGCAATTTCTTTAATCATGGAAATGACACTTAAGGCCCTGTTTGGGAAAATTTTTTATTTGTTGATTTGAATTTACTTGAAAATTTTTGTTTTTAGTAAATTCTTTTATTACTTAGTCAAACCATTATATTTTTTAATTCCTCTTATCGAGACGAGTAGAAAAAATAAACTTTTTTGATCAAAATATAAAAAAAATTCAAAAAAAAAAAACAATAAGCCAAAGTAAGCCAATAAGTTAAATTTTATGTTATTTATTTTCATCTTTTGTGAATTTTTTTAATTTTTTGATCAATCTTTTTACTTTTGAGATTTATCTCA
>JAOTRH010027903.1:0-21402 GCA_034768845.1 Heliamphora exappendiculata | reverse complement strand
GCGATTTTGGGTGGGGGTTGCAAACGGTGGTTTTGAGGGCAGTTTTGGGGTAGGCAGTGGTTTTGATGGCGGTTTTGGAATGAAATAGTGGTTTTTCGTTAAATTAAACGAAAATTTTAATGGTCGGGGTCTGTTTGATGTTAAAATCAAACTTGATGGAGTGTTACTGCAATTTTTGAAACCACACGGGGGTTTCTGTTTTTGTCAGAAACCTCGGGGGTTAATGTAATTTACCCTTGACTTTTTATGTACGGATATTATAATAATTTTCTTTTGAAAACAAGTTAGGAGTATTTGGGATATGTATTAATTTTTTTAAAGATTAAGAGATGAAAAAAATTAATTAGTTTTTTTTGAAACTAAACAATGTAGTTTAAAAGTTGACTTAAAAAAAATTAACTTAGAAACTAGCCAAACAAGCGTTGAAGCCGGTTGATAAATCGAGGCCAAAGTAAAGCATAAAAACACAGGGGAAAAAAGGAATCATATCATCGAATGATTAAAAGAGGACAGCAGTGTAATTTTGGTCCGGCAGGCTCTTACCAAAAGTTCAGGCCAAGCCCAAGGGATATAGGGCTCGGGTTTAGTACTCAGGCCTTAGGCCTTGGGTTGGGTTTTTTGTGGGCTTTTTATCAGTTTTTTATTTTTTTATTTTATTTTTTGAGTTGTTAACTTGCTGTATAAGATTATAAATTATTAAATTTATATTTTACAGTTTATTATAAGTTTATTTATTAGTTGATTATTTTATTACAAATTTATAGCTTATTATAAATTTATAATTTTATTAATTTTTTAGTTTTTTTAATTTATAAGTTTATAGTCTAATATTAGTTAATTAATTTATAAGTTTATAGTTTATTATTAATTTATTGTAAGTTTATTATTAATTAGTTATTTTATTATAAGTTTATACTTTATTAGTTTATTAGTTTATAAATTTTTATTATTATAACTTTATTAATTTATTATAAATTTATAAATTAATTTTCTTGTCATGTATTAATATTAGTTTATAAATTATGTTAAGTTATGTTATAATAAATACAATAAATTTATTATACTACATAAATAATTAAATAAATAAGAAGATCACGCCGACCCGACCCACGGGCTAAAAAATAAGTTCAGACTCAAAAAATACATGTGCAAGCTCGGTCAAACTTAAGCTTTTGATGAGCCAAGCTTTTGATAGATCGAACTAAGTCCGTATCATAACGACCTGACTCCGACTCCGGGCCATTTTTATACCCTTAAAAGAGGGCTATTCATCCATCGAACGGCTGAAAGGAGTCTATTGCTTTTGGCTGTTGAGAAAGCACATGCGCAGAATTACCGAATTGTCCTTAGTTGAAGTGAACTATCCCAATCCTTTCTGAAGTATGGTACGTTTAAAAAGTTTATTTTTGTTTCATAAAAAGTCTTTATAGGGTCGTTTGTTAACTCCGGCGTTTTTCTAGAAAAAATACAAAAAAATTAATATAATTTATTTTAAAAAACTTAAAAACAAAGAAATCAAAATATCAAATTAAATTTTTAAAATTTTTGTGATTGATGATTTATGAAGCTGTGTGATTTCTTAACTATGAATATTTATGACATAGTTATGAATTTATGTAGGGTAGAATTTATGAAGTGCATATGCTCTAACACCTTGATTGGTAATTTGATTTTTTTGATTTTTTTGTTAAAAATGTAAAAAAATCAATTTGGCTTGTTTTGTAAAAAAGTTAAAAAATTAAAAAATTAAATCAAAACACGAACTCTAAAAATATTCAAATCGAATTCTCATTACTTTAAAAATACAATAATTACTCATTATTCATAACTTATTTACTATTATTACTAACTATATATAATTTTTAATATTAAATATAAAAAATAATAAAAATGTCAAATTTGAACAAAAAATGAAAAAGTTAGATTTTTACCTAAACAATTAATTTCAAAAAAATTAACTTGAAATCTAAATTACTAAATAACTTACTTCGAATTTAATTTAACTTTTTAACTAAAAATACAAAAAAATAAAAATACTAACTCTTAAGCTGGTCAGGCTCTGAACATGAGACGAATACTAATAATTCTTTTAAAAAAGAGAACTATTATTTTCTTTGAGCGAAATGGTTCAATCTCATCCAAATTTGACTCGCTATAATAGTATTAAATTTAGAATAGTTTTTAAGTTTGATTTTTAAAAAATTTAGTTTTTTTAAAAGAAATAAAAAAAGTAAGCGCTTGGGATAATTTTTTGTAATTGTTTTTTTGATGTTTTTGCTTTTATTAAAATATTTAAAATGTCTTTATTTTTAGCTTTTAAGTTGTAGTGTTTGAGATATTGGCACGATTTTTTTGTTTCTCTAAATAGATTGACTTTTTATTTAAGAATATTATAATAATTGTGTTTGAAAAAAACTGAGGTGTTTGAGATATAAATTAACTTTTTTTTATGAAATCAAGAGGTGAAAAAAAAGTTAGTTAACTTTTTTTTTTAACCAAACAAATCAGCTTACAAACTAACTTTTTTTTTACAAAAAAATCAACTTAAAAGCTAGCCCAAACAGGCCTCAGTCCCCCATGTGAAAAATATCAGTTAAGAAATTTCAATACTACTTCATAAATAGGTAACCAAATATAAAATTTACATAGCACTATTTCTATACAGTACTTTTCCAATTGCCTACAACCTAACCACACATATTACCAAAATCTATTGCCAAACCAAACAGATTTTCAACATTTGATGGCCCACCACCATGAGGTTAAGGGTTTTCCCTTTTTCTTTTTATATTGATGGGGTTTGGTTTTTAGTGCCCAAGATAAATATTTAGTTTTTTTTTGGTGTAAAAAATAAAAAAAAATAAAATATAATCTATTTGCTAAAAAAATTAAAAGGTTAAATTAAAATATTATTTTTAAAATACATTATATTTAGGCCCCAATTGGCAACTAACTTAAAAGTTAAGTTTTTATTTTTTATATTTTTAGTTAAAAATTTAAATTTAATTCAAAGTATATTGTTTGATAACTTAGCTTTTAAACTAACTTTTTTAAAATTAGTTATTTGAATAAAAATTTAACCTTTTTAATTTTTGTTCAAAGCAGATAATTTTGCCCTCCTATATATTTGATATTAACAATTATATATAGTTAGTAATGATAGTAAATAAGTTAAGAATAGGAAATATTATTGTATTTTAAAAGTAATTGAAATTTAAATAAAATATTCTAATAGTTGGTGTTTTAATTTGGCTTTTTAACTTTTTAATTTTTATTTTTTTGCCAAACAAATCTTGTTAGTTGTTTTGTATTTTTAGCCAGAAATCTAAAATTGCCAAACGCCCCTTAAACTCACTTTATTCTAAAAGACAATAAGCTTATAATATGTTTGGTCTAAAAAGTTTAATGGCATTTTTTGGATCTTTTTTCAATTTTTATGTTTTGATTTTATTTTATTTTTGGTTTATCATTAAAAAATTATGCTCTAGGTTAAAGTTTAAAAAAAAGTTTTTTAAAGACAAAAAAAGTCACAAAATAAAAAATGTTGTAAAGCTTTTTTTGTGTTGTCTGATTTTTTTGTACTATTTGATCAAATTTTTTTACTTTTTTTTTATACCTTTTTTAAAAAAAATATAGCCATTTGGACCGAAGTTAAAAAAATTTCTTAAAGCTGAAAAAAGACCACAAAACAAAAAGGCTGTTAAGTTGACTTCTTTCATCTTATATCAACTTATTTTTTTATTATTTAATTAAATTTTTTTACTTTTTTAATTTCTAATGATGAGAAAATTTTAAAAATATACATATTTGAGTTAATATAGAATTTTTTTTTACTAATGATAAAAAAAACTTATGAAAAGAGGTAGACGAAATACAAGCAAGTACTCGTATTTTATAACTTATTTGTTACTAATATTAACTATATATTATTGTTATAATTAAATATACAAAAGGGTAATATTATTTAATTTGAAAAAATTAAAAAAAACTAACTTTATATCTAATTAATCAACTTAAAAAAATTAGCTTAGAAATTAATTAACCTAATTTAAACTCAATTTATTTATTTATTGTATCTATTACACATAACAAAAAAAAAATACTAACATTTTAACCTAATTAACAATCGGCGAATTATTAACTACTATTGAAATACTATGTAGGCAATAACATATAGTATTTTTGGCCAATAAATAATCGCAACTCACACTATGTAAGTCACTTGTTGTTTCTTAATTATCAAATAAAGATGAATCACTATATTTTTACTATAAAATTTATTACTACTACAAAATTAATAAATAATTATAACACACATTTTGTATAATTATCACATATGAAAAATAAGTTGACTTTTTTTGTGTTTCCATGAACTTAATTTTTTATTATTTAATTAAAAAAATTTAATTTTTTAATTTTTAATGACGTGAAGAATTTAAAAATATACTTATTTAAACTAATGTAAATTTTTTTTTACTAAAGATGAAAAAAAACATATGAAAAGAGCTAGACAAAATGCACGCAAATATTCCTATTTTATAACTTATTTACTATTAATATTAATTATATATTATTGCTATAATTAAATATATAAAATATAATATTATTCAATTTGAACAAATTAAAAAACTAACTTTATATCTAATTAATTGACTTAAAAAAATCAGCTTAGAAATTAATTAACCTAATTTAAACTCAATTTATTTATTTATTGCATCTATTACACGTAAGAAAAAAAAAATACTAACATTTTAACCTAATTAACCAAATGTGAATTTTTAACTACTTTTGAAATACTACGTGGATAATAGCACATAGTATTTTTAATAAATAAATTGTCGCAATTTATACTATATGAATTATTATTTGTCTTCTAATTATTAATTAAAGATAAATAATTATATTTTTACTAAAAAAATTATTGGTACTATAAAATTAATAAATAATTATAACACATATTTCGTATAATTAATTTATAATATTTCAGGAGCACTAAATAATTACTGTTAACAATCATGCCATTTTCAACCATATATCCAGAATGGTTTGTCTCCAGGCTCTCAGGGATTCGGCCGGTTCAATTGAGCTCCTTTTTTGTCTAAAATATATATACTTTGATAATTTAAATTATTTATTTTATTATTTATAGTATATATATTATTACTAAAAAAATTATTATTACTAAAAAAATTTTAATTAATCAGATATCATTAATTGCATTAATAAATTATATTTATATTAATAAAAAAATAAATTGTGATATTTATTTATTATTTATTTTATTAGAACAAATATAATTTGCAAGTTAACGATATCCGATTAATTTTATTTTTTACACTAATAATATATACACTATAAATAATAAAATAAATAATTTAAATTATTAAAATATATTTATTTCAAACTCAAAAAAACTCAACTGAACCGGTCTAGTCCCATAAAAAAAACTAAAACAAGCAAAATCGTATATATATAGAAAAATACTAACAGTCGCCCATTTAGCGATAGATAACGTGCTTATAATATATAGATACCTATATGAAATTTAGTAATATTTATAAAAATAATAAATTTTACTTTTGATAGTGTATTAATATTAAAAAACTTTAATCTTATTATTTTATTAATCACCATTATTTATATATATATATATATATATATATATATAGAGAGAGAGAGAGAGAGAGAGAGTTGAGAAGTCACTAACTTGTACTATAAGCAGGCGTGTGTTGGGTGGAGTGAACACTTTTTAAGGCCCTACTCCCAAGTAGTTGAATTCTTTCACTTTTTAATTATTAATAATATAATATATACATTTCAAAGGGTGCTTGTTAGGTCAGGATTTTGACCTTCACCCATACTTATCTTCCACAAGTGCTCTATGTGATATATATTGATGGATAAAAAAAAACTAAAATGTGATATATAAGTTTTGATTAGCAACTTTAGTTTTTTGATTTTTTTAAATCTAAAAATAATGAAAATTTAAGATTGTTAATTTGGTAAAAAAACAAAAAAATAAAAAAATAAAAAAATTAAAATGTCAAAAAATTAAATTAAAACACAAATTCTCATAATATTCTATTCGAATTCTTAGTACTTTTAAAATATAATAATACATATTATTCATAATTTATTTATTACTATTATTATTAATTAATTACATATAATTGTAAATATCAAATATATATATATAAGGATAAAATTATTTATTTTGAATAAAAAATTAAAAATTTAACTTTTTACTCAAATAACTCATTTGAAAAAAAATTAACTTAAAAATTAAGTTACTAAATAATTTACTTTGAATTTAATTTAACTTTTTAACTAAAAATATAAAAAAATAAAAAAATTTAATTTTTATACTTAGTTGCCAATCAAATCATAACCTCTATTTGGAATTTTATATATGTAAATAAAAATAAAAAATTATAAACATTACTCAATTGAGACCTTAGTTATAAATTTAAGTTCTCCTAAAAGAATAAAGTTGTGATTTTTTATTTGTTTTTTTTTTTTAAGTTTAAAAAATATTTAAAATAAAAATTTGAATTACGAGTAGACTCGGCATGAATTGAAAGTCTTACTTTTACTTCCAAAGTTATGGACTTGCCATTTCATACTGGTCCGCGTGTAATTTCGGCCATATTCGGTTTGATGTGCTTATGATTTGGGCAGGTCAAGTTTGGTCTCACCTGGTTAACCTCTTGTTAGATTTTTGAGTTGGGTTAGATTGAATTTTTTTATTCAAGAGTCGGTTAAGACCATAGAGGTGTTGGTCTCATGTTCAGACTTTTGGACGAATTTTAATTTTTTAAAATTTTTTTATTTAATTTATATTTTTATTACTTTTATAGTTATTTAATTTATAAATTTATAATATAATATTAGTTTATTACTTTATTAGTATTATATTATATAAGTTTATAACTAATAATTTATTAGTTTATATATTATAAAGTGATGTATTAAACCTATAATAATGAGTTTTTAAATTAAACTATAAACTAGTTACTAATTTATTATATTAAATAAATATAACTTTATTATTTTATTAATTATTAAATTATAAACTATGAACTTATTCGTTTATTATAAACTTATTAGTCTAGAATTGATAATATAATACATTAATTTATTATAAACTTATTAGATTTATAGTAAATTTACTAGTTTATTAGTTATTAAACTAGTTTATCATAATTGATATTATTATAAATTTACAATGTATTATTATTAATTGACTAGTTGATTATTTAGTATAAATTTATAACTTATTAATTTATATTATATAAGTTTATATTTTATTTGTTTATTAATTTACTATAAATTTATTATTAATTGATAAGTGTATAATTTATATTATTATAAATTTATTAATTTATTATAACTTATAAGTTTAACAATTAAATGCAATAAGCTTGGGCGGACTTTTGGGTCGGCTTGGGCTTTTTGGCCTCGGACCTCGAACTTGGCTGGCTCGCGGGTCTTGGGGGGAAGCCTAGGCCTAAGGACGGGGGTTACGAGCTTGGACCGGGCTCGAGTCTTAGTTGGGCTGAGCTCGCACAATAACGGGTTTCGGACGGGTTGCGGGTCGTGTTTTACACCTTTAGTGATCGATTGAAATTTAGATCATGTTTGATTGATCGAATTAATAATGATAGAATATATAATCTTACTTGATAAATAGTTTTATGAAATTATTAATAAATGATTTATTAATACCACATTCTCTTAAACATTGTATATTTTACATTTTGTGGGATTAATTTTTCAATTGATGCATAATTCTCTCACTACTTGTTAAATTTAAGTAAGAGAAATATAATCCTATTGGATATATAATTCAATCCCACATCTAATTCGGTCAATTAAACATCCTCTTAAGATCTCGATTAACAATCTATTTTTTGGTTTTTTTTAATTCAAAGTCTACAAAGTTAACATAGGTTGTTTGTTAAAAAAATAAAAAAATAAAAAGTAAAGAAATTAAATCAATATATATATATATATATACTTTACACATTGATAATGATCCTATTTGAATTAATTTTAAAAAATTTTGTTTGCTTATTTCTATTTTTTAATTTTAGATTATTTTTTAATCATAATCTTAAACTTTTTTGTATTGTCTTAATGAGATAAATTGACAAAGTAAATTTTTTTCGATAAAAAAATTAAAAAAGTTTACTGTAGACAAAAAATAAGCAATATAAATTTTTATTTATTAATTCATTTTAACTTATTTTTGTGTTCTACATTTTTTTTATATTAGGTAAAAAAAAAATATTTTTTTGATCGATCAATTAATTTAAATAAAAAATATATATATATAATAATTTAACTAAATAATTAATCCCATATACACACCTTCCGTCTACGAATTCTTGTTGGTTATGAACTTTAATCGCGAAGGAACCAGACTTTTGACTAGTCAGTCCTTTTTTACGTGCCGCTTGACCCTAAAAGAAAATAAGCTTTGTTCCTCTAAAATGAGCAAATAAATTATTATTCCAAACGACTTTATTTGTTTTTTTGTTTTTGAACTATTTTCATTTTTTACTAAGCTTTGTAGTTTTTAAAATTGTCTTGATGAGATGAAAAAAATTTATTAAAAATAAAAATAAGTACCATAAAATTTAACTCATTAGCTTCTTTTGATTTATTTTTGTCTTTTCTAAATTTTTTTATATTTTAATCAAATTCTTTTACTTTTTTAGCTCACCTTGATAAAAAAAAATTTAAAAATATAATAATTTAACTAAATAATAAAAAAAAATTAATAAAAACAAAAATAAACAAACTCAAATAACCAAATAAGTAATTATACAAAACAGAACCAATATAAAAAAAAATATATAAGTTCTGATATTAACTGTCAAAATTGATATTTAAGATTTGAAAGAGACAGACAGCTAAGGAATTATGAGCTTGACTGTCTTCTTCTTACTTTATAGTTGGATTGTGATCAAATTATTCAATCTAATTACTTCACATCATTCTTTAAAACTTCTTATATTTTTCTTTTCCATTATTGGTTTATAAGCATTGAAAGGACCACTAGAGTTATCAAAAATGCTTGCTGCACCTATCACAAAAAGGCAGGTTCCTAAATAATTAGCAAATAGACAGTTTTTTTTTTTTTTGAAATAAATAAATGTTTAGTAAATCAGTAGTGTTTGGGATATGATTTTTCTTTTTTAATTTTTAATATTTTCTAATTTTAATCTAAATTTATACTTTTAATTTTTTTGAAATATTGAATGTTCAGTGAATCGCTAATGTTTGGGATATAATTTTTTAATTTTATCCTTCTACATATAAAATTATATAAATTCTAATTAAATAATCATATCTTGGCTTATTTAGACTGAAAGACAACCATACAATTTTATTTCAAACTTATTTGGCTTTTGTATAGCTTAAAAGTTACTATTTTTCTAATTAAATAAATTTTTTAATTTTTTAATTTAAATAAAATTTAATATTAAAAGATTAACTTAAAATCAGATTGACAAAGCACACTCAATTTGAGATTTTCAGAAGTTCTGAGGTCCGTCAATTCATTCGCTGTGATTCTAGAGTCCCTTATAAGGTATGGGGGTAAGGGTAAATGGAAAATCTTGGATCAATTTTGTTTCAGGCCTAGTTTGACATAAAAATTAATCTTTTTCTTATTTTTATTTTTTTTAAAGATTTTATACTTTTTAGTTTTTTATCATAAAAATGTAAAATAAGAAAAATATGTTTTCTGCCCAAATACATATATATATTTTTAGTGTGTTTTTAAATTTTGATTTTTTTAATTTTAAAATTTGTCATGACAAGAAAAATATAAAAAGTAAGAAATGTAAATAAAAATATAAGGAAATTTGAAAATTTGGGAAAAATATATTTCTAATATGTTTTCACAAAATACCACCGGATTGTAAAGCAAAATATCGTGGTTCACCTCCTCTCCGAACTTTGCATATACGAGAGTTTTGTACACCGAACTGTCTTTGTAAAGCAGAGCATTGCATGTGTAAAAAATGCAATAAACTATTATCAAAATTACAAGTAAATGGACAATATTAGGTGTTTAAAAAGATAAATTGCCGCAAGCTGTGACACTTTTGAGCTTTTTTTTTTAATAAAAAAAAGCATTTTTAAAGTCACATTTTAAATTTAAAAGTTTAAAAAATAAAAAACTAACTTCAAATTAAATTATCAAACGAAGCCTTAGGGCCGGAGACAAGGTGGCAAGGGGCCTGCAAAAACTTGGGTAAATCAAATTTTATCCAATATGTTTTTTTCTAAGACCTTAATGATCATTTAGTCAATAGCATGCCCAAACTCATTATATAGCTCTAAATTTTGAATTTTTCTGAAAACATATTTAAGTAATGTTTTTGAGTACTTGTAACTTTTTATGTAACAACATTGTGATGAATATTTCAAAGAGGTTATATTAGTTATTGTATTTATTTGTCATATTTATAAAAAAAAATATTTTAATCATATGACAATTTAATATAAAATTAATGAAGTATGCAACCCATCATCCAATCCCAATAAAAAATCAAATTTTGATTTGGTTAGTATTGACTTAAAGACAGTTTTATTCCATTTCTTATCTTGGTAAAGAATGAATAAATAACTTTTAAGTTAATTAACAAAAAATATATTAACACTGAATTTGGTTATTTGTTTTTTTTTTTATTGCAATTGAGTTTAGTTTAGTATTCATCAAATTATAACAATTCAAACTTGATATAATCAGGTTCACATGGCTCCCTGAGGTTATGGTGCCAACTTCACCTCTAGAAGGCTATTTTGAGATTTAAAGCGAGTTTGCGAGATGAGGTTTTGATATATTTTAAGATAAATTTAAAAATTAATTATACAAATTTAAATAAACAAAATATATTTGTAATCATGTTTTAACAAAATTTAATTTATAAAAAAAATTAAATAGAATTTAGTACCACTTATACATCAAGCTTTTAACTTATATATTATTAGCTTTTTAATAATTAAATAATTTTTTAATCAATATTTTTGTGTTTGATTATAAATGGTAAAAATTGAATTAATATTTCAGTATTAAAAAGTTATGACTTAAGTATACTATGAATCATTTTTTTTTTATTCTATTCATATTATTTTGCATTATGAAATTATAAGTAGTTTAGAATAACATTAAAATGGTTCTAACTTAAAATAAATTGAAGAAAAAGAAAGTGAAAGGATCTGTACATCCCTTTCTTAACTTACATGGGCACCACATCCCTTATATATATATATATTGAATTTAAATATAAATGGGTGCTAAATTTTAACAAAAAATCGAACGCTCTAGGCAGCAGTCTTATTCGTCTACCCCTAGAGCCAGCCCTGAATTAAATAGTATATTAATTTTTTATTAATATAATACATACTGATAGATACATTACGATATTGACAACTATAATTGCATTAGGAAGAATACTCAAATACTACTAATAATAATGTGAAATGGATTTGGCTGCATTCACTCTCCATTGTGGGCCCATGTACCTAATAATTTTGAGGACTGCAAGCCCAATATGATGATGGGCCCATAGGGTAATAATGATGGGACAAATCCACCTTACCATTTGATTTCTTTTGGCAATTTTGAAATTTCCAAAAGAATTTTGTCTCAAGAGTGGGGCACAGAATTGGGGATCCCCCCTCCATTTTTTAATTTCTTTTAATTGGGACTCTCTAATTTTTTATGATATCTATTTCTTTTTTATATAGTACTTGCATTGGGTCATATCAAAAATTTAAACCCTTCACATAATAGACTCTATTCAGAATATCACCAATATAAAAATATAAATTAATCAAAAATAGTAAACAAATAATTATTAATCTTATAAAATAGATTATCTATTCATAAAATCAGAATAAATTGGGTTATTATGCAGGTGTTTGGAAATGTTACTATTAATAACTTATAGATTATAATTTATAGTAAAAGTTACAAGTGTTTATTAATATCAGAATTTTTAGCTAAAATAAAAAAAATTTAAAAATTACAGTAAAAATTATAAATACTTAAAAAAAAATTATAATTTATAACTAAAATTAATAATAAAAAATTAATAATAAAAAATTGGCCAAATACCCTGTATATAGTTTCTAAATTTGAGGATTTTTTTTAAAAAAAAAGAAAAGTTAAAAAAAAAAAAAAAAAAAGAGTGAAACAGAAGAAAAAGGGTAATCACAAGAGAGAACCAAACAAAAAAAATTTGTCATATAATGACTGATTTTGAAACTTGAGCCATTCAGCATGTGATGAGATGAGACATATGGCTGGAACATAGAGCATCTCTAACTAACAAGAATCATTTCCAAGTACTTGTTTTTTTCCTTTAAAAATTATATATTTTTATGTCAAAATATGTTGCCGACTAAAAAGTTATGTAAATATCTCCAGATATATTTAATAATTAATGTATTAAAACGTAAAAATATATAAAGAGTGTTAGAAAAAGTTTTTTCTATTAGTTTGTAATTTTTTTGTTATTAATTTTAGTTATGCATTAATTTTTTAAATATTTACGATTTTTATGATAAAGTATTATAATTTTTTTCTATTTTAGTTATAAGTTTTAATTTTTATTAAATACTCACAATTTTAATTACAAATTATAATTTATAAATTACTAATTTTAATAATATCAAACACCACCATATTTTTTTAGACAAATGACCAATTACCATCACGTGCGAGCAGTATTTTTTGTCACAAAAAATTACAAGTTTTTAATGCCGCAATGCATTAAAAATGATGAATTATATAAAGATTTCGAGTCATAAAATTCTTAACAAACTTCTTCAATGGATTAAAATAAAAAGATATATAATTTCAGGACAAATTACCTTTGCCTTCATACCCATTGCACTTTTGTTTTATATATATATATATATATATGTATATATAGAGAGAGAGAGAGAGAGAGAGAGAGAGAGTGAATGGGACTTTAGCCCCACTAAATTTTAAAAAAAATCATAATTTAGTATTATTAATTTAAAGTATTTTAAAATTATATATGTTTGTCCTCCTAAAGTTATTTTTAAAAATCTAATAAGTGGCAGTTTTTTTACTTGGTTTTATTTTTAGTAATTTTTTTACGTTAGTTTAAATAATTATATTTTTTAAATTTCTCTTATTACAAGAAATAAAATTTTAACAAAATTTTTAAAAAGTTTAGATAAAAAGAAAAAAGTAAATTTAAAACATTTGTAACACTTTTTTTATTTTTAGTAAACTTAATTTAAGTTTAACCAAAATGGCTAAACTTTTTTTTTTAAAAAAAATTCATGAGAATAAAAAAATCAGACTAAATTTTTAAAAATATTTCAAAAAAACCAAAAAAAAAAGCACAACAAAAAAAGCCAAAAAACAGAACTATCCCAAACATATAAATAAGTCCTCAAATAGCCACTGTGAAACTTCAAACTGCAGCAATAGATATTAGAAAAAGGCTGGTTGGTGTGCAACCTCTTAACCAACCTAGGTAACCAATCATATGGGAACTCCACCAATGGGTTTAGAATAATTATTCGGTAATCTCGGAGTATTATGTGTTATTATAGTGTTAGCAAAAAAATTTGAACAAGACAAAGTGGCTCAATGTTTTTTTTTTTTGGTGATGTAAGAGACAAATAATGACCTACTTAATACGTATTACTTACGTAGTGCTAAGAAAAATATAATTTCGTGGTCCACTTTTTTTTGAATAAAATATTTTACTTATTTTTAGTGTTTAGTTTGATAAAAACGAGATAAATAAAATATTTTACTTCATAAGATTAAAATTGATTTACAAATAAGAGTGCAAGTCATACCGCCATGGTGGTGGGTGCTAGTGGCGGCGATGGAAGCTATAGTTCCGACAATTTGCGACAGATTTTTACTTTTAAAAAAATATATATATTTTTTTAAGTATTACCCAAATATTGAAAAACAAAAACAAAAAAATAATTTTACATAAAAAATATTTTTTATTGTAAAATATTTTGTCTTGAAACAAATAAAATTTTAATATATAACATTTTTATTTATTGATATAGTACTATAAGCTAGTGAACCACTTTTTCATGGATGACAAGTTACCCCATCAAACAAGAGAAGTCATATTTCAGAACTTGCCTTAAGTTCAGATTTTTTCTTTTCCAAAATATCTCCACTTCTTCTGAAAAGCGTAGTTTGAAAATGTAGTGTACCATTTTGATTTTGATTTTGATTTTGATTTGATTGCTGTATGATAAAAATGAATTCTGAAAACTAAAAAATTAAATGTCGAATTATTTAAATTTAAAAAAATTATTTGATAAAATTTTAAGTGTTGATATTAAAATACATTGTTTGACCATTGACATGTACAATAAACTTAATATAAAATAGTATTATTTTAAAAAATTTCTTTTGTTTTTTATATATGGTGGTAAAGTAATTGTGGTGATAGCAGTGGCGATGGCAACGACAGCATAATTGAATTGGTGGCATGGTGAGGCAGTGGCACAATGGTAGATGTTGAGTGACATGGTGCAAACAACCTCGGCAGTATGGTGGTATCATGGTGGTAGTGGTAACATGAGAGTGGTGACATGGTAGTGTCATGGAGTAACGCTATTATAGCGATAAACTTTGATAGTTATGTACTAAAATATGTAAATTTAATCAAAATTATGTTAAGAGACTTGTTTAAAATTTGTTGAACTTTTAGTCTACATTTTAAGAGGGTCTCAAGCGACGCGTAGTTTAGTTATCAAATACTTAACAATTTAGAGAGGATGAAGAAGAAGAACTATTATAACATTAAGAGTGTTTAGTGTAGTTAAATATATGAAATTATAAATTATAACTAAAAATACATGAATAAAAATGTAAATTTAGCCCAAGTTTGTCGGGCTTTTACTAAAATTTGGACTGGGCTTTCTAGGGAGGGAGAGCCTAGGGCCGCCCAAGGGATTTGCAGGCTAAGGCCACTGTTCGCTTTTGATTTTTTTTTATATTTTTTATTATTTTTTATTGCTTCTATATATAAGAAATAATAGTATACTATGTGTTTTTTATATTTATTTTAATTTATAAATAAACTGATAATAATTATAATTTTTTATTATTTAATTTTTATAAATTTATTTTTCTTGTATATAGTAAAATATAAAAAATATAATAAAATTAGACACTTCAAGTGATCAGGTGCAAGATATAAATATTATTATACAATAAAAACCAATATCATTTCCATTACAAGCTTAAATAATTTATTTTTTTATTACTTCTATATATAATAAACAATAGTATACTAAGTGTTTCTTATATTTATTTTAGTTTATAAATAAAATTATAATAATTATTATTTTTAACTATTATTTATTATTTACACATAATAATAATAGTATAAAAATTACGTTTTTTATATTTTCTATGAACCAACGGCGAGGTTGTGGGTCTCAAAACCAAATCCAAGACCCAACCCACATGTCTGGGCTCAAATCTCGCTGGACTCAAGCCCGTATTGCTACAGTAACAGGCCCGGGTTGCCACGGTGGCCCACAGGCCATGGGCTCATGTTACACCCATACACGTGAATATAATTTTAAACATGAGTTACAAATATTTGTTAAAATTATAAACTTACAATTTTAAATAATAAAATTTGTATTGATTAATTTAGAATAAAATACTACAAACAAAAAGTTATAAATACACTTTTTAAAATATTCTTAACTTCTTGATAAACTAAAAACCAAAAGCTAAAAAACCGAATCTCAAACAAACAAACAAACTCCATTGTAATCGAAAAGAATGCAAAGAATTAATTGAATATCTAAACTATCTCCCTCACGATTCATGTATTGTAATAATTTGATGAGCATCAAAGGCACCTCTCTCTCTCTCTCTCTCTCTCTCTCACTCATATGTTTATTAACCATGAAAAAATGCATACTTTTAACCTATTCAACAAACATAAAATTTACCACTTTAAGCAACAAATTTATAACTCTAGCAAATACCTGTAATTTTTGTTTAAAATTATAATTAACATATTTTCAACTATAATCCAGTAAAAGTTTAGCTTCACCAAACATATTCATAGTTTTATCTAAAATTGTGAAACCCACCTTAAATGAGAAGGATGTGTCCGATAATGTATCCAAATTGTTTACTTATTCAATAAGAAATGGGAGTTAGTACTACATTTTGTTGGTATCATCCAATCTGTGTACTTAGCATTTTTTATTCATAAATACTCTATTCAAGCTTTTACTGCATTTTGAAAGACAATAATATACTTATTTGATAAAGTACTATTAGTGCGAACTATAAATTCAATTTGAGTTATAATAATGCATTTATTGTGATATTTTTTTTGTTATATTTCATATATATTAAGCATTGGTTTATAAATATTTTTTATTTTTTAGAATCATATTTTCGCATTATTATTAATTGACATTGTTTAATATTTTATTCTTGCAAAATGTTGGTATTATTTTAAATAAACAAAATTTTGACCTATTTTTGAACATGTTAAATATCTTACAATACTCGATAAACAATATGATACACGATTCGAAAAAAAAACATACACAATTCGTATCTAAATTTGACAACTATGAGTAACACTACCCACCAAGATTTACTTTATTTCAGGCTAAACTTTGTCTCCTTGAAAGTTAATGGGCCATTTTCCAAATAATACAATTAAGCTTCACCTAAAACACAAAAACATATCATATTATAAAAAACCCAACAATATTAGTAAATGTTTATTACAAGAAAATAAAGAGAATTCATTTGGCAAAGATTTGACATGCTAACACGCACATAAGAAACAATTACGATTTTAGTTCAGTCTATGGTCTCCTCACCAACTATCGAATATCCATCACAACTTTACCCCGTGTTAGTGGAATGAGGAGTGAACTAAATACAGTTGTCACGAGAAATCCCGACTTTTAAAAAACAATCACGAGAATCGGCACCGTCCCTCTCCAACCTTTTCTATCTATCCTTAGAAGTAGGGGGAGAGATTTTGTTCCTTTCCCATTAAGTGGGATATTCAACCAGATGCTTTTTTCAAATCTAACGTCTCTATCAACTAAATTATCTTTTTTTTATCGAATTAAGACTCACTCCTCCCACTCCTACTAGATTCAAGAGGGACCGATGCCCGATTTCCCAACCCATTACTCATTCCTTCCTGACTCAATAGAGATTGCAATCTCGAGCGAGGGAGCAACGATTGGCCTCTAACAGTAGGTAAATGGGGTGCGCTATGATGTATAGAGTGAAATCAATCCTTATTCTGCACACCTTCTCGTCAATTTGGAACTACTATAAATCATGAATACGAAGAGTGGGTTGTATAATTTATCACAAGGGTACAGGTTAATTGGACTTAATAGTTTGCAATCACAAAGCAATTTCTTCCCAAAACCAAGGAAAATAGTCAGAAAATCAGCTTTTTATTAAATGAATCCGAATCTGCACTCAACAAGTTCTCTTAGGTTTCTATCCTATCAGAAAACAAGGGTACTTCAATCTAACATTGCAAAATGTTCCCCTTTTCAAAATTAATAATTATGGGGAACATTTCTGGCAGTTAATAAGGACATTCTTCAAATTGGAAAAAGCTGTATTGCCATCAACATCAACATTTTTGAATGTGAAATGGGACAGAAAATCACAGAGACCTTTAGGTAAGTAAGAATTGTCTTTATGTACCTTGAAGAGATTTCTCAAAGTTTTGTAGCTGTAACATAAAACCAGAGTTAGGAGATGCTACCGATCGTTTACTCCTCACGTGCTTCAATGCTTCGAACAAACTCATGCTGCGCTTCTTCATTAGATAAGCAACGACAATAGTCACACTGCAAGATAGAACAAATAAAATATTGTCAATGTTCACACATGTAGTTCCTATATTTTGCATAGTTTTAGAAGTTCAAAACAGCCAAATAAGAAAAGGGGAAAAAGAATGAAAAAAAAGGAACAAGAAAAGCATTCCCTGAAGCAATATTCTGAAACATTTTTCTGGGCTCTTAAAAAGTCAATTAGAACAAGAAGGAAAAGCAACACATAAATAGTGGTCGCGTTTTAAGTCCCAACCAATTGTTTTAGGACAACCTCAATTAGGCAAAAAACACTAGACAAAGGAAAAGCTCTCAGATTAAGTGCTTTATTAAATGTACAAAAGAAGTTAGGCTTGGAAAGGATGGGCCAAACTCAGGCTTAAGATGAATGGTAACTCGGTAAGGGGCTTGTAGGAGGTTCATTAGGTTGTGAGTTCAACTCCCCCTTCCCTCTTTCAAGCCTATGGCCTCCTTTATATAAAATAAAAGTGGGGAAAAAATTCAGGTCAAGATTGTCAAGTGAATACATATAATGGAGCAAAGTTCAATCATCCCAAGTCGGTAAGGGCCTTGTAGGTGGGCGGGTTCATTAGGATGTGAGTTCAACTTCACCTCCCCTCTTCCCAGGCATATGCCCCCCTTTGTATCAAATAAAAGTGGAAAAAGAAACTCAGGCCAAGATTGTCAAGTGAATAGTGAACACACATTGATGAAAAGCGTTAAATATGTAGTTTTATAATTTATTCCTTCATAAAATGTATCAAGGATTACAAGTGACTGTTCTTGATCCCAGCTACCACTGCAAGATCTATCAACTATGGAAACCTAGCCTCCCCATATAAATTTCATAGATTTTCTTGGAACCACCATAAATATATTTTTAGTAACTGTTAAGTCGGTAACAATATCTATTAAAAAGTCGGAATCACAGAACAACTAATCGTCATTCACGGAGGTTGTTCTCTTTTCATAGTTGCTTGTAATAATCTTTCTTGAATCAAGATTGGCTTGGTGTTCGGTGTACTGCTCCGTGGGTACAAGATCAAAAATTTCCCTTGCTTTTGGTTGGTAAAGTCAACCCAAAAATCATAACAACCATTCATAATGTAATCCTGGACTTAACATAAATCCTCGGCTTAACATAAATCCTCGGCATTGAGCATTCTATAATGTTCCATTACTACACATAATAACCTAAAAAGCAAGGTAGGGTAAGGATAGTCACCTTCTGGATCGTCCGAGAAAGCAATGAACCAACACTCCACCCCCCATTCTTTTAGCATCATCAGTGAAATCGAAACACTCGTCAAAATACTGTGCTCTATTTATGTCTTCTCTGTCCAGTACTGCCTCAATCCACAAATAATGCCATTGAACATTAGAATTTTGGCCATAAAAGCTCAATATGCTTCAAAAATCCAACAGAAATATATTTCTAATCCAAAAAAATCTGCTTAGAACATCAGAATCATTGAATAGGCAGTAACCAATAATACTGTGATAGGATGAAAAACCACAGAATAAAACTATATAGATGAAACTGAAACCAATTAAAGAAAACACACAGAGAACATGGAGCACATGCATGAAGTTAGTAGAGGAAAGACAAAGGCAGCTGAAGACAGTGCAAATTTATCACAATTTTAAGTTAAGGAACATTATAAACCTCCTTGAAGGTCATTTCATCTTAGTGTAATGGTTATGAGAAAACAATTGCTTATGAGAAAACATCCTTGAAGCTCATTTCATCTTATCAATAATGGTTATGAGAAAACAATTGCTTATACTCAAGGAAGATAACGAAAAAGATTCAATAGAATAGAAACACCAGTCCACAGATCGATATCAAGTTTTCCTACTATCTATTTGGTAAAAAGTAATTTTCAAAAACTCTTACCATCTATTATCTTGTATACAAAGTCATTTGGATGAACGGGTGTCAATGAATAGGCCACAGTTAGAATGTGAGTTACATTCAATCTCTTCAATGCACTTTTGTTTTTTGCAGCCTCAAGGGAACCGAAATAAAGATCCTGAAAATCCAAGAAGAATTAAATCGATCATTTTGAATTGCAGACACCATGTTAACAGAGGAATCAAATTCAAATGTGAATAAATTAAGCACAAAACAGTAAATTATCAGTTACATTTTCAATTTGGCATGGAACATTATCATGTCTGATGCATCCTGTTGCATACACAGCTCGCCAAAGTGCTGCCATCTGTTCTCTACAGAATTCATCAATTCGATTCATTGCTAAGGAAGAAAACAGCCTCCCCACGGGCATTTCTCTGCCGAGCCAATCTTAGAATTTCCAAGACTTTCAGGTCCTTCCACAATTCATAAACTTCCTCAAATTTAGAATTGGTTTATGATTAGGTTACCCCCTAAATACAACCAACCTGCAGAAGCATCCAAACAGTCAGTGGTGGAACCAGGATTTCACTATTGGAGAGCCACTAACTCATAAAAGGTACTGAAAAGACTATTTATTCAATTAAAAAATAATATACAAACTATATACAAAAATAATATTTAAAAAATAGGGATGGGGGAGTTACGAGACTTGTGACACCATCATATGCGTAACTTCATGGAACTATCTTAAGATTACAATAACTAACTCAATACAGAAGGCATACAGAATTTCCTCCCACTTTTGAAAAAATAGATAAGCAAAACTAGATTGTAAAAAATTACAAAATTGTTAATTATTAATTTTACAGATGGATGAAATTACCAAATTAGTAATTTTACACAAACAGTTTCAAAACCAACTTGCACGACATAATAGGAGCAATTTACAATTTCTCCAAGTTTCACAGCATGGTCAAGTGCCAGAAGATGGTATTAAGCATTGAAGTCCAGATAGCGCAGCCAGTTTCACTTTTCTTTGGTGCCAAACATAAGAAATAACCCTTTTTCTCACTACCAGTCGCAAGAAGCCAACTTAAATTATTAAGCCAACTCAATATACCCACGGTAAATCTAGTTATATAAAAGTTCCTATGGCAGCATAGTTATGCGCCATACAAAATAATTTTAGTAAATGAATGTAGTCTCTTTCATCCACCTCTTTCACTTACAAAAGGGATTATATAAAGGGCAGCCCGGTGCACTAAGCTCCCTTGTATGCAAAATTTGGGGAGGGGACAGACCACGATGGGTCTATAGTACACTGCGCAGTCTTACCTTGTATTCGCAAGAAACTGCTTCTACGCCTTGAACTTGTGAGGTCACTACAAAAGGGATTATATATCGAACACAAATTAGTATTCTTAGCTCTTGAAGAAGTATCAGTGACGTGTGAACACAAATTACAAACTACCACGGGAATAGAAGGATCTATTTTACTTCCCAAAACTTGTTTTCCTAGTAATACCTCTATGTTGAAAATTATTGAAATGTAAAGAAGTTTAACATGTCAAAAGTTAACTAGGGATGGTATTTAACTAGAGAAAAATGGAAATTGGAGTGAAAAGTAAACTCATATCCTGTGCCGAAGCCATAATTGCTGTTTG